>ML785608.1:224693-280637 GCA_009831015.1 Picea engelmannii | reverse complement strand
CATCTTGTACTTGAACATTTAAGTGGGGTAAAAGGAGGTTGCCCCCTCGAAGAGGCTTATTATCTGAAATTATCTCTTTTTCAAGGCGTTGAGTACTTTTCTTGAAGTTTTTCTATGCTATATTGATGTTTGGTTCTTAACAGTCATGTACAATTATTCCATATTGAAAATTTATGAACTCAAGTGTTACTTGAAATTTGTTTGTCGATTACTACTGAATTATTGCATATTGAAAATTCAACTTTTATAGAGAACATGAATAGTTGATTCACAACAGACTTCATTGTTTGTCATATGCTAAATTATTGAAAATTTTTGAATTATTTCATATCGAAACCTCAATCATTATTGGAAATTTGTTTGTCCTATACTCAATTATTCCATATTGAAAATATAACACTACAAAGCACATGAATAATTGATTTTATCATATATTCAATTATTCCATATTGAAAATTCAACCATTATTGAAATTTCTGAATTATTCAACATTGAAAACTCAATAGTGATTGGAAATTTGTTTGTTGTATATTGAATTATTACATATTGAAAATTCAACTAAAAACAAATTTCATTGTTTGTCATATACTGAATATGAATAGTTGATTGACAGGAAAATTGGAAAAATTGATTGACTCAGTTCTTTGAAAACATATATACTATTATTATTATTTAGGAAAAAATATATATTTTTAATGGTTAAGTCTACTTAAACTATACAAATTATTATTATTATTATTTTTACAAATGTCAATTTAATAGCTATTTTTTTATTATTGTTACTTTTTTTTCATTTTATTTTAAAGAACATAATCATTTTTTCATTTCATTTTTATTTTAGAGATCATAATCATTTTTTTATTAATTTGATAATAGTGTATTTCCACATAGGTTGAACATTTTAAGCAACAACTTATAAAAACATATCAAACATGTACAATTGTTCCATATTGAAAATTCAACGAACATAAACTTCATTGTTTATCATACACTCAATATGAATAGTTGATTAACCACGTGAAAATACAAAACCATTACTGGAAAATTGAATAGTTGATTAACCACATGAAAATACAAAACCATTATTGCATGAGCACGACGTCAATAATTGATTGACTATTGACTCTGTTGTTTAAAAAGTTACACACTATTGCCATTATTTACACACACAATGTTTTTGATTAAGTGCGATCACATAGACTTTGAACATGTTTTTAATGGTTAAGCCCATTTAATGGTTTAGCCCACATAGATAGAAGTTTGGAAAACTTAGTTTTTGTAAGAGACTTTGTGAAAGTGTTTGCAACTTCATCATCTGTAGGGAAAAAGAGCACTTTAAGATTGTGATATTGAATAAGATTTTTGATGAAGTGCATGTGTAGCTTAGTGTGTAGGTCATCAACACAAAGAACAAGTATTATGAGATGGTTGCCTACTTTCCTTATATAGTCATTGGGGTCAAAATGGCATCTGAAAAAACCAATGTAAAGAAGAAAGATAACTATTTTAGCATACAAATTATAATGAGCTTGCTTAAGACCATAGAGAGATTTCTTAATGTTAAAAAGAAGGTTGGAGTCATTTTGAGCATAGCCGGGAGGTTGTTCCATGTAAATTTCTTCTTGCAAATCTCCATGCATGAAGACATATTTAACATCCATTTGACGGATATCCCATTTATGTGAAGCAACAATGGCTAGAACAAGGTGGATGGAATTCATTTTGGATATGGGGCAAAAAGTTTCATTATAGTCAATACCTTCAACTTGAGAAAATCCTTTGGCAACTAATTGTGACTTATGTCTTTCAACACTTCCATTTGATGCATACTTAGTTCTATACATTCATTTACATCTAACAAGTTTTCTTTCTTTTGGAAGAGGTAGAAGATCCCACGTGGCATTCACCATTAAGGAACAACATTATTTATTCATTGTTGTGTCCCAATTTGTATGGCCAAAAGATTATGAAAGCGTTCATATATCACGAGTCTCTTAAACTTGAGTCAAAAGAGAGGAGGCGTGCTAGAATTGTGAATGTGTATAATGTTGATCTATAGGATCACCGAAAAGATCACCAACTGCTTCTCATGTTTTACGAACCCATCTAGGAAGTGGTGATGTTGATTTAGACTCATGTTCGACAGACCCAACTAGAGTAAGGTGAGTAGGGGGAGGTGGATTTTCATCCTCATTGTCATCATATGAAGAAGAAACTAGAATATGATCATGAACATAAAATTTGGGAATAGAATGTAAATTTAAAACTTGTACAATAAATGACTGCAAATGGATTTTTAATAAAAACAAAAAAGATACAATCGCACACACACATTACACAAATAATTTACCTTAGAAACCCAAATCTGGAAAACCAACAACTTGTTTAGAGTTGCACCTGTGATCTTGTTATTCATCATCCTCTTCATTGTTTACAATATATATATATATATATATATATATATATATATATATATATATATATATATATATATATATATATATATATATATATATGATCCCACATCATCCAAAACCTCTTATCCATTGACCCAAATTAGTCAACAATCCTATTTCTTTAAACGGAATTAGAAAACCATCGATAAAAAACATGTTCCGAAAAAATGAAAATGGATGCACAAAACTGCCCATTTTTTTTCTCCTAGGGTGTTGCTTTGAACCCCCACTAATGATGAAAATAGGCCCATGGTGCTACTCTATGTCAAACTCTCAGATCAATGTGTCATATTCAATAAGAGATAACCCACCAACAACAAGTCAATGGGGACCTTCCATACAAGAATGAGTATAGGACATATATTCTTGTTGATTCTCAGAAGTACTTAACAATGGGAAGGTCGACATGAAACTTCAAGAATTCTGATGATCTGAAAATTTTACTTGATCTTTAACCATTACTTGCATGTGAATTTTTTTAATTGTTAACCATCTTTATGCATGCAAAATTAAAGAACATTCATCAAGCACATAAACATGTAAGCATACTATCTATGAACAAGAATTGGTAACGGAGTTCACCAGACTTCCTGGCTACCTCTCCGGGCCACTTTCCAAATGGGAAGGCTGATAGATTAAGTATTCAAATGCTTACAAAGTGACTTTTGATTTATGTCTCTCATATACAGTAACAGACTTCAACAACAGCTGCAAGATGAAATTCTGAGACTTCTAAGTATAAACATGGATATCTTTCTATGTATCCGAAAGGTTTTGTGAGCACTTTTCTGTCTGGATGTCTGAATACAAAAACTGAAGCTGGATATGGAATCCTTGCGAAAAATCAAGACTTTTGAGTATAAACTTGATATATTTCTGAAACTGGACTCCGAATGCCCTTTTTGGCACTATTCCCAATCTTCCCCTGATTGTACAGTCTGTACGGCCTCGTGATGCATGCCAATTTTGTACCACCTCAAACTACGTGAAAATACCACTTCATTCTGTGTGCAAATTCACTTTGGTCACTGTGCAACATCACCTCGATCTACATGCCTATCTCTTCCTACATCAAAACTCATTCTCTCTCCTCGGGATTCGTTCCCATGCTCCTTTTAAATAATAAAAAACATTGGTTTTTGGGGGGCACTAGCTATGGGCCACGCGCCCTCCAAAAATCCCCCAAATCGGTGCATCTTTTAAGGTTTTTGTGCCATTCCCTGCCACGTCCCAAGGCGATGGCGCATTGGTAGTGGAAGTGGTTATGGGGGCGGAAGTCCCGAGGTCAAACCCGTGAGCTTCCCCTCCTTGGCACGATTTTTTATATGTTGTTTTACCATATGATCCATATAGTTGGCGCGATTTATGTTTTAATACATATCATATGATATGCGTGCGATTTGTGATATGGTTGCAACTTTGGTGTGATATATATATATATATATATATTTATATATATATATATATATTGGGTTTGAAACCATATACTATGGCGCTATTTGATATGGTGCATATATTATATGGTTGGCAGTGTTTTTAATACTATATGGTTGGTTTTTGAATGATATAACATTTAACTACCAAGGGGATGCCTCGGTGTTGGCAAGGTCAAGGGCTAGGCCATTGACCACCCCCCTTTTTTTTCCAACCATTTCTAACCATATTTTTGACCGTTTTAACTCATTTATAACCATTTTTTACGAAACTTCCCTTGCTCATATCTTTGTCACCTGGAGGCCATTTTTCCTAAAACGAATGTCACCGGAAAACTGCTGACGAGCTCTTCCGCTTTGTAAGCTTTACTTTTCCATTTGAATACTTTAACTCTATCGAATTTTGAGATGATCCACCTAGATCAAACATTCCCACTGGAAAGATTTTTGGCCACAAAAAGTATGAAATCATTCAGAAAATAAGTGAGGGTATAATTCCCTCACTCTTTCAGTCTCTATCCACCTTTCTTTTCTTGGATGCATTCCTTTTAACCCCACTCGAAGAAACTCCATGTCTCCTCTTCTTGACGATCTGACCTTCTTTTCCAATATTACATCTTCATGAAGTTCATTAAGATACTCAAGAGAAAAGTCATCCACAGAAGGTACTTGAACCTATACATCTTGATCTATAATCATAGGTGGCTCATACAAATTCAAGTTTTCCACATTAACAACTGAATACATTTGCATATAAGGAAGCAATTCTAACCAGAAAGCATTATTACCGACTTTGTCCAAATTTGTAAAGGGTCCATACCTAATAGGTTTCAACTTTCTACCTTCACCTTGAAGTCGATCTTTGTTGATATGAAGCCATACTTGATCACCAATCTGAAAATGATGATCTATGCGATGTTTGTCATGCTTTTTTTTGTATTTGGCCTGAATTGATTCCAACTATTCCTGCACTACTTGATGAATCACCTGAATTTGCTGAATAAATCTTCGAGCTTTATCTGTATCAACCCGTTCACATTCCACTGTATCTTTCCCAAAAATGAAGTCTAAAGGAGACTTCAGAAAGTACCCAAAACATGTCTCGAAAGGAGACTTTTGAGTAGAAGAGTGTATAGCTCTATTGTAGACATGTTGTACATAATGCAATTGTCCATCCCAAAGCTTGGGATGCTTAGCACAATACCCTCGAAGAAGATGTACCACAGTCCTGTTGACCACTTCAGTTTGACCATCGGTTTGTGGATGAAATGTTGTGCTTTTCTTCAACTTTGTGTCCATAAGTTCCCATAATGATGACCAAAATTTCTCAAGAAATCGGGAATCTAGATAAAAAATAATAGAAGTAGGAAGTCCAAAATGGACCCATACATTTTGGAAAAACAAATGAGCAGTCATCTCAGCTGTGATCTACTTTTTACAAGGCATGAGTATACACATTTTACTGAATCGATCCACAACAACATACAGATAGTCATGTCCTTTTCTAGACATTGGTAAACCTCCTACAAAATCCATTGAAATACTTTCCCATGGATGAGAAGGAACTGAAAGTGGAGTGTACAAGCCTAAATTTCTATTACCTGGTTTTCTTGTTGCACACATGACACAACCTTTTACATATTTGGACACTGTTTCATTCATTCGAGGCCAATAACATAATTTTTGTAATTGTGCTACAGTTTTACCTACTCCAAAATGCCCTGAAATGAGAGAAGTGTGAGCTTCTCTTATCACATGCACTCTTTCACTTTGTGGAATATAGATTTTACCAAGATGATACAACAACTTGCCATCGATATGATAATTCAATTCTTCATTTTGATAACCATGCCTTAGTGATTCATAAACTTCTTTGAAATCTTCATCCTTAGTATATTGTTCAACATAGCTTGCATTAACTAAAGGACTTTGTTGAATAACAATAGAAGCATTTGTTGGAGGTCTAGATAACATATCTGCAACTTTGTTCTGAATTCCTTTCTTATACTTAATAACCAAATGAAATTGTTGTAAAAACCCCATCCATCTGAAATGCCTTGATTGTTGTAGCTTAGTTTGTGATTGCAAATATTGTAGTGGTTGATGATCAATATGTATGATTGTTTCTTTACCCATTAGGTAATGTTTCCACTTTTTAACACTTTGTACTAATGCATACAACTCTTTGTCATAGGTTGGATAGTTGATTATTGTTTTATAGAAAGTTTCAGAATGATAGCATATTGGTTTTTTATGTTGCATTAAGACTGCCCCCATTGCATAACCACTAGCATCTGTTTCTATCTCAAATGGTTGTTGTAGATCTGGTAGTGCAAGTACTGGATCTATGTTGATCTTTCCTTTTAGTGTGTCGAAGGATTTCTATGCCTTACCTTCACACTGAAAGACTTTGTTTAAACCTGTCAAAGCATGTAAGGGAGAAGCTATGAAGGAGAAGTTCGCAATGAACTTCCTCCAATATTGGGCTGCTCCCAAAAATATTCTTACATCTGTTACATTATTTGGCTTAGGCCAATTTACAATGACCTCAACTTTAGAGGGATCAATCTTCAATTCACCTCCCCCTACAATGTAACCTAGATATACTAAAGATATCTTTCCAAATTTACATTTAAACATCTTTAAATACAATTTTTCACTTACAAGTACATCCAATACCTGTTTAACATGCTTGACATGCTCTTCCCAAGTTCAACTGAAAATCAAAATATCATCTAAGTAGACTATAATGAAATCATCAATGAAGGGTCTAAACACATCATTCATCACCCTCATAAATATCGCGGGTGCATTACATAGCTCGAATGGCATTACCATCCATTCATACAATCCTTGTTTGGTTTTAAAATTTGTTTTCAAAATATCATTGTCATGAATACAGATTTGATGATAGCCACTTCTTAAGTATGACTTAGTGAAAAATATTTCATTCTTTAATTGATCTAAAAGATCATCAATTCGAGGAAGAGGATACCTGTTCTTTATTGTGATTCTGTTCAATGCCCTGTAATCAACACACATACTCCATGTGCCATCTTTCTTTGGTACCAAAACAATTGGTGAACCACATGGTGAGGAACTTGGTCGAATGGCCCCTTTTTCAATTAATTCCTTAACCTGTTTCTTTATCTCTGCATTCTCAATAATAAAAGACCTGTACATACCAACATTAGGAAGAGGTGCATCCTGCTGCAAATATATTTCATGTTGAATTTCCCTTTTAGGAGGTAAACCTTCAAGTTCTTGAAACAAAATATCATAATTATATACCACCTTTATCAAGTCATTTTTAAGTTTAGGATCACAACCTTTAAAGGATTCAGTTTGTTCAACATATTTTTCTTTGACTATCATAAGCACAAAGTTCTTACTTCAATTTATTAACCTCTTCATTTGATTTGAAGAAACTAAAGAAAGATTAGTTTTCATGCGATGTGCATGAATAATATATTCAACACCATCCTTAGTGAGCTGATACCTGTTATCTTCCCTGTAAAAGAGAGCCTTCCTATCATACAGATATGGACTACCCAACACAATACCATATATATCCAATGGAACCACATCTAGATCTACCTCATCCACAAATCCAGAAGTGATGGAAAACCTAAGTCTACATTGTTTTGTAACTTGTAATCATGCATTATCAAATACCCATCCAAGTGGATATGTCTTAGGGTGTAACTTAGTTTCCAATTGTATTTTTTTAACAATTTCTTCTAAAATGAGGTTTTCTTGTGATCCACTATCAAAGAGTTTCAATTTTTGTATGCTTAGAGATAACTCTAATATGAAATAACTCACTTCTCTTTCTTTCATCAATAACAAGTTCATTTCTTGAAACAAAACAAGAAGGAATATTACCTTGGACGCTTGTAGCAATCACCTTAGTTTCATCCCCAGAGTCTGAACCCAAATCATGTTGGATTACCGCTGTAGTAGTCTTTTTTTCTTCTTTCTTCCGAAATGTTTCTGGCTTGATCTCCGTATGAAGTTTCCAACATTTGGAAGCATCATGACCCTTCTTATAGCAATGAGTACATGTAGGCTTATATCCTTCTTTTTTCAAAGTAGCTGTGTGTTTACTTTTCCATTTTCCTTTAAACTTTTTTTCATCAGGTTTGAAAGATTTCTTGGAAAAGTTCTCTTTGGTATTCTTCCCCTTTGTCTCTATGTGAGTTGCTTGAACACACACCTCATCAAGGTTAGTCAGATTAAACATCAATATCATATGATGTAAATAACTATGCAATCCTCCTATATACTTGAGAAGAGTTTCCTGGGTGTAGAGAGGTATACCAAGTATCAATGCTCTTTTTCGAAATTCTTGTGTGTATTCTTGCACACCTTTTCCCTTACCTTGCCTCAAATTTTGCCAATCCATCATAGCTTGTTGCATATACCCTAATGGATAAAATTGGTTTTTAAGTGATGAAGTGAACTCATACCAAGAGGAAACGATTTTTCCTTTCGTGGAAAGATCCTCTTGAGATCTGCTCTCCCACCAAATGAGAGCAGTCCCTCCAAGTCGGAGAGAAGCCAACTGAATTTTAACAACATCTTCAGTAAACTTTTGAATCCTACAATAAACTTCAATTTGACGGATCCAATTGTCCAATTTTTCAGCATTAAGTTCTCCATTATACATAGGTAAATCAAACTTAATATCAAGCTTTAAATGAGGCATATTAATATCAACTTTTGTTTTTTGCTTTTCAAATGGAGAAGGAATAGAACCATCAATAAGAGATGGAGAAGTTGGTGGAGTTTTAGGGGGGTCCTCATCACCTCCTTTTTTCTTATATTCTGTATGAGATGGTCCACCTTGTTCACCTTTCTTTCAATCTTGATAGAGCTCCTCTACCATCGTTTGCATTCTCATGAAAGCTTTCAAAATTTTCCCTTCAGAAGGGATAGAAGAAGATTCTTCTTCTCCTTTTGGTGAAGACATCCTTCCTCTCCTTGATCCAATCTCTGGATCGAACTCTTCAAGTTCTCCTTCACCACGTTGAAGCTTAGATATTGTTAACATCAACTCACAAAACAAATGGTTAACCTCGCTCTGATACCAACTTGATCTGAAAATTTTACTTGATCTTTAACCATTACTTGCATGTGAATTTTTTTAATTGTTAACCATCTTTATGAATGAAAAATTAAAGAACATTCATAAATCACATAAACATCTAAGCATACTATCTATGAATAAGAATTGGTAATGGAGTTCACCAGACTTCCTGGCTACCTCTCCGGGCCACTTTCCAAATGGGAAGGCCGATAGATTAAGTATTCAAATTCTTACAAAGTGACCTTTGATTTCTGTCTGTCATATATAGTAACAGACTTCAACAATAGCTGCAAGATGAAATTCTGAGACTTTTAAGTATAAACATGGATACCTTTCTGTGTATTCGGAAGGTTCTGTGAGCACTTTTATGTTTGGATGCCTAAATGAAAAAACTGAAGCTAGATCTGGAATCCTTCCGAAAAATCGAGACTTTTGAGTATAAACTTGATATATTTATGAAACTGGACTCCAAATGCCCTTTTTGCCACTATTCCCAATCTGCCCCTGATTGTATAGTCCGTATGGCCTCGGGATTTGTGTCAATTTTGTACCACCTCAAACTACGTGCAAATACCACCTCAGTCTGCATGAAAATTCACTTCGGTCACTGTGTAGTATCACCTTGATTTGCATGCCTGTCTCTGCCTGCATCAAAACTCATTCTCCCTCCTCGGGATTCGTGCCCATGCTCCCTTTAAATAATAAAAAACAATGGGTTTTGGGGGGCATGAGCTATGGGCCATGCACCCTTCAAAAATCCCCCAAATCGGTGCATCTTGTAAGGTTTCTGCGCCATTCCCTACCACGTCCCAAGGTGTTGGCGCATTGGTAGTGGAAGTGGTTATGGGGGCGGAAGTCCCGGGGTCAAACTCGCGGGCTTCCCCTCCTTGGGGCAATTTGTTATATGTTGTTTTACCATATGATTCATATAGTTGGCATGATTTATGTTTTAATACATATCATATGATATGCGTGCGATTTGTGATATGGTTGCGACTTTGGTTTAATATATATATATATATATTGGGTTTGAAACCATATACTATGGCACTATTTGATATGGCGCATATATTATATGGTTGGCAGCGTTTTTAATACTATATGGTTGGTTTTTGAATGATATAACATTTAACTACCAAGGGGGTGCCTCGGTGTTGGCAAGGTCAAGGGCTAGGCCCTTGACCACCCCCCCTTTTTTTTCCAACCATTTCTAGCCATATTTTTTACCATTTTAACCCATTTATAACCATTTTTGATGAAACTTCCCTTGCTCATATCTTTGTCACCTGGAGGCCATTTTTCCTGAAACTAATGTCACCGGAAAATTGTTGATGATCTTTTCCACTTTCTATGCTTTACGTTTCCATTTGAATACTTTAACTCTATCGAATTTTGAGATGATCCACTTGGATCATTTGAGGAGTGGTCGACGCAGGCTAAAAGCTTCCCTTGAACAAAAGAATAACAAAAAAGTGACTTGGGCAACAAAGACTCGAGAATGAACAATGACATAAGTCTATGGTATAGGAGGCATCAATATACTCTCCATAGTGATAGGAAGGATAACCATTCAGAGGAGTAAATGCTTAAATAAAAAGGTTCAATTTCCTAAAGCCATACTAAAACCCAAATTGGTGAGAGAAGAAATTGAAAATTAGTTCTTTGTTCAATGGAGACATGACTGTTGCCAAACATAGTGAGAATTTGATTCTTTCCCATCCTCTTTTTTTTATATTTGATTTTTTTGTATTTTTCATGTTATGAAAGCCTGAAAAGGAATAAACGAGTGTTATAATACAGTGGAGGAAATGAGTTTCCTATATAGGAAAATAAGTGCTAGGTGAAAGGAGCATACCTATGCTCAATGCAAGGAATGCGTGTAGGATATTGAAACTTGGGAGGATTTTTTGTCGAGGGATACATGTGTCAAGTCGCAAAGGAAATAAATGCAAAGGCTAGAAATTGAAGAGAATGCATAAGCAACATGCTATAGAACAACAAGTTGAAGCCAAATTTAGGCTAAAAAACACAAGAAGGAAAATGCAGTGCAGTATCAAAACTCAACACATAAAATTGGGAGCCCCATGGGTATTGGCCAAAAAATGAATAAGGAGTAGTCATGAGGCTTCATCACAAAGTGATGGTGGGACTAAGAGGGCTCCTCATCCTATGAAAATAATTAAGGATGGGTGCCAAAGTGAAATCAAGGTACTAACTAAGGAACCCATGAATGATAGGATCTACCATGTGAATTACAACACTTTGAAATGGTAAAGACATATTTTTGTTGAAAATCAATGGGGTTGATCCTAAGGAAAAATGAGACAAGAAACAGATAATGAAAAATGCGGGGAGGGGAAAATATAACCTATATGTTAGATTCCAGATCATTACTTATCAAAACGGATCGACATGATAAAAAGGTACCAAAGAGAACATTTCCAAAGTCTTGTATATATGAACAACAACACTCATCTAGAAGTTAATAAATCCAATATATAAACCTATGATAACAACTTGTTCTTTGGAATACAAAACTTGAAACCTTAACAGTACAATATTGTACAAAGCACCGGATAGATTGTGGATTATGCATAGTACTTCCTTAGGTAGAACCTATCACTAGGCTGAGGCCAAGGGTTTCTTTGTCACTCAACCTGTAAAGTTTCTAGTTCAGGAAGAAAGAAAAATATGTGATGCATGCCTTCCCACAGTCTACCATCCATAGTCATGGCTTCAAGGATATACTCATCTGAAGGCATTTCAACATCCATGAAAACACATGAATTGTGACTCTAAGACTCACAAATACCACGACTCAAGGTCTCACAAATAGTAAGATGATACTCAAAAGGAAACTCAACATAACTTGTGCCAATAGGATAAATCAAGGGCTCTTGTGCCCCCATTGGATAAAACACCTGATCAATTGTTAAGACCTTGTATAGAGAAGGAAAACATGACTGTAAAGGCTCCTTCCTAGAAGAAATTGAATACCGAGGATATAATGCCACTTAATTCACCCATGGCAGGAAATATTTTATTTGAATACGTTGACACAAGAAAAATTCCCTTTGTTAACGGCAGGGGTTACCCCCGTTAATAAGTCCTAATTAGACCTCTCACTGTTTGGAATAGGGAACCCATTCAGATTATGTCCTGACAACCATTTTTGGTTTGGGGCTTTACTGGTTGTGGCTTGGTCCACCATGTTAAATTTTATTTATTTATAGAGGATTAGAGTTACCATTGTTCTTTTACTTCATTACCATAGACATATATATCATGTATTGAGTTGTAGCAGCATAAACAAGAGACAAAAATAACACAAGAGATTTATCCTAGGAAAACTCCAAATAGGGGAAAAACCCAACATCCTTTCTTAGATAGATTCCGTTCACAAAGTCCAACCATTCACTAGCTCTCAAGAGCCACAGACAAGATATAAGCCCTGGCACTAGGCTAGTGCACCTCCAGTGCTCACAATTGCAACAACAATACACTACATGAATAATGCACCTCCTTAGAGAGATAGCGCACAAGATAAAGTAGCCACCAAGAATAACCAAAGACCCCAGATCTGTGTATTCTCTTCCTCCTCACACTTGCACACCTTTTCCTTTGTGAGATATTATGTTGTGAGTGTGTCCAAATGAGCTAGATGTCCTCCCTATTTATAGTCTTCAAGTCAACTGCCTGGGCCAACGTCTCCTCTAGGAATCTTAATTTTACTTTATTCTTTTCTGTGTGGGATGACTTCTCTTTTGGGTATTCTTATTTCTATTTAATGGTCTTCCTGGACTTCTTGAATCTTATCTTCATCTAAAAAATGTCTTCTAGAGGAAATTTCCTCCTGTATCTACCAAAATATCAACACTCCCTCTTAGCTAGAAAGGTATCTTTCATGATGTCTTCATCTAGTAGTCCACTGACTACTCTGCAATCAACTGGTAGCACACAACTCTACCACAATTCCATCGATTTCTTGAATCAACTGTCAGAGTATCTGCAATCAAGTAGCACTCAACTACTCCCAATGTGAACTGGAAATCAACTAGTACCGCACAACTACTACAATACCACCCAATAGAACACTATTGTGTCGATCCATAGTAGTACACCGCTACTATCCAGTGGTACATAACCACTCCAAGTAGCACACAACTATTATTCAGAGACACAATGTCTCCATCCTGCAATAAACTAGTAGCTACACAAGCTACCACCATGCAGTCTAACAGTCTCTATGATTATGCAACACTTAACTAGTAACACACAACTACTACCATGCCATCAACCATAATCATAGTCTGCAATCCCCATGACTATGAAACAATCAACTAGTAGAACACAACTACTACAATTCCATCATCCATTTTCATGGCCTCTATAAATATGCAACATTAAGCTAGTAGCACACAACTACTACAATGCCATCAACCATAGTCATAGTCTCTACAACTATGCAATAATCAACTAGTAGCACACAACTACTACAATTCCATTAGCCATAGTCGTAGTCGATGTCTCTATAACTATGAAACAACCAACTAGTAGCACACAACTACTACATTGCCATCAACCATAGTTATAGTCGCATCCAGTAGCACGAAGATAATCCCGTAGTCCTCATGACTATGCATGTGATGTTTCTTCTCTCACCAGGTTCGACAATGCATTACCCCCTCAGTCACCTCATATGACTGATCTAGGGAACCCTTGGCTAGAGGGGTTAGCAGACATGAGAAGAAACAACACACCTCCCTCTCAATGAAGGTGGACATTATGCATCATGCTAAGCTTGTTTATGAAGTACTCATACTTCACTATAGACAGAGGCTTGTTGAGAATGTCCATTATATTCTCATCTATGGATATGTACTGGAGCTCTATAGCTCCTCTCTACACCGTGTCTCAGATGTAATTATATTTTATCTCTATTTTCTTTGACTTGTCATGAAATACATGGTTCTCTGAAAGATTCACACAACTTTAATTGTCACAATGTATCAAAGTTGGCTCCAATTCTAGATCAAATACTCCTGCAAGTAACTTCTGAAGAAACACTGCTTCATGACTTGCCACACTAGATGAGACATACTCTTCCTCTATTGTATTGAGTTCCACTGATGTCTGATTCCTACTCAACCATGAGATCATACATGATCCCATATTGAAGCAACATCTAGAAGTACTCTTCCAATCCACTGCACTCCCTACCCAGTTAGAGTCTACATAACCCTGCAACTTCACATCACCACCTGAGACATATCTCAATCCATATCCAATCGTACCACGTAGGTACCTCAACATATGTTTTGTTTCCATCCATTGTACATGTCTGAGGTCAAGCATGTATTGAATCAAGGAATTCACTACAAAACATATGTCTGGCATGGTGTTAACCAAGTACATCAAGGATCCAATCAGTTGTCTATACATCTGGGATCCACCAAATCTGAAGATTAATCACTCAATAGCTTCAAATTTATCATCATGGGTGTGGCCATGAACTTGCAGTCCATCATCTTGAATCTCTGCAGGATCTCAACAGTATATTTTCCTTGGGTAAGGAAAATCTCATTTGATCTCTACCACACCTCCAATCCCAAAAAGTAATGCATCACACCTAGATCCTTCATATCGAACTCTGAGGTGAGCTCCCTCTTGCACCCAACTATGAGCTTCTCATCTCCTGTCAGAAACATATCATCCACGTATAAAACCAATATCAATGGACATTCATTCTCAACCTTATAGTAAATGTTGGGATCCACATCACTCTTGGTAAATTGTATTCTCATTAGGTAGCTATCTATCCTGGCATACCATGCCCTAGGTACCTGCTTCAATCCGTACAAGGCCTTCTTCAATCTGCAAACATGGGACCCCTTCTCATGGATAAAAAAACCTTTTGGTTGCTATATGTACACTTATTCCTCTATTACACTATTCAAGAAAGCATTATTGACATCCATCTGGTGTAATTTCCATCCCATTGAGGAGGTAATCGCAATAATCGATATGATGAAATTGTACTTTGATACTGGAGAAAATGTCTCATCGTAGTCTTCTCCCTCTCTCTGGGAGAATCCTATAACCACAAATATTTCCTTGTACTTCTCTATGTTGTCGTATGTAGCATGGTTGATCTTGTATATCCATTTGGAAGTCACTACTAACTTCCCTTTTGGTCTCAGAACCACCTCCCACACACCATTCTTCATGATGGACTAATACTCATCTATCATGGCATCCTTCCATTCATTCTTCTAAACAACTTATTCAAAGGTCGAAGGATCTGAATCAATGATGTTGTTCATCAGTTCCACATATATGGACAACTTATGTGGTCTCTTTCTCTCTTTAAAATATCCTTTGGGAGATGCATGTCCTTCAGCTTCCTGCAAGGTGTTCTAAAGCCAAGTTGGTCTCTTCCTATTGACTGCAACTTATCTGGGTGGATCTACATGTATCTCTAACTCTACCATCTCATTTTGAACTTCTTTAATGGGTTCTTCTGTTGTAGAGTCTTCCATGATTTCTTCCTTCTCCTCTTGGTCCTCATCCATGTGAGACTCCCTTGATCTTTTGAAGGCTTCATCTTCATCAAATGTTACAACACAACTGATATCAATCTATCTCTGCCCAAGAATGTATATTCTGTAATCCTTTGAATTCTCATTATATCCAATGAATGTGCCCTTATTTCCTGAAGGTTCCAGCTTTGTTCTCTTCTCCTTTGAAACATGTATAAATACTGGACAACAAAAAATACTCATGTGATTGATTTTTGGTTTCTTTCCAGTGAACACCTCTTCAGGTGTATTGTTCCCCAGTATCATTTTAGGACTTCTATTCTGGACATACACAATTGTAATAGAATCTTCTTCCCATAAGTGTATGGGTAGGCCCTGGTCATGGATAATTTCTTTTGTCTCTTCTACAATGAATCTGTTCTTTATTTCTACAACTCCATTCTATTGGGGGTTGTAGGGAGTTGTTATCTCCCTATTAATCCATGTTTCTCTGCAAAAGTATTTAAAATTATTTTAGGTGTACTCACCTCCATTATTAGATCTCAAGAATTTAATCTTCCTTTCATAGATATTTTCAACCAAAGCCTTGAATTCTTGAAACTTGTAGAAGACATCATATTTTATTTTCAAGAAGTAGATCCATGTCTTTCGAGAGTAGGCATATATGAATAATACATAGTATATAAAGTTGCCTAAGAATTCCACCATCATCTATCCACATACATCAACATGTATGATATCCAAGATACCCTTATTCCTGCTGTCAATGCTAGTAAATCTTCCCTTGACATTCCTGCCAAGTGCACAACCTTTGCATACTCCATCATGTTCTACCTGAATGTCGGGTATACCTATAACCATATTTCCAAATATAGGTAGTTCTCTATAGTTTATGTGGTCAATTCTTCGGTTCCGTAGCTCACTTCAACTAACACTATTGTGTACAAGGGCTTGTTCTTGGTGTCCCTTCAATTTATATAGTCCTCCCTCTCAGACACCAATCATAGTAGCTTTATCAATGCTTGAACTATTGGGCCATAGAAGAACTTGGACATCCAAAAAATATATCCTAAAGCATTTATCTTCTAAAGAAGAGATGAAAAGTAAATTCTTCTTTAACTTCTGTACAAACAAAATATATTTAATTAAAATGAGGTTACCTGATTCAAGTTGAAGGGAGGCTTCTCCAACACCTTTGACTACATTGTTGGAATCATCTCCAAGTTCCACTTGAGGGGATCAACTATTTTTTGTCATATTTGAAAGAGAGTTTTTGGATCTGATCATGTGCTTGGAAGCACTGTTATCTATGAGCCAAGTGTCACTCCCTTGAGTGATGGTTCCTATGAGTGCTAAAAAAATACAAACTCTTCATCCTTGTGCTCTTCAGCTTCTACAGTATGTGCATGGTGATTCTTATTCTTTCCATTTTCATGTTTATGATGGAATTGAGAGGCATGGTTTCTTAGACTTATTTGGGCTTCCTTCTTCCCTTTCCTTTCTCTTATTCAATTGGGTAGAAAGTTCTTGATTTTCATCATCATTAGTCTTTTTTGATTTGGATATCAACCTGGATTCCTCTTGGGTGGAGTCTTCCCATAGCTTGTTGAAGTTGGGAAATTTGCTTTTGGTGCAAATCCCTTGAACAAATGGATCCCAAGAGGAGGGAAATCCATTAAGTGTAGTAGTCATGAGTTTAACGTTATCAACTAGATATCCAATGTATACTAACCGGTCCATGATTTGTGAGATCCTCGTGAAATAGTCAACTACTACTCCTAACTTGTTCAATGTCATGTTTATGAGTTGATGCCTTACAGTAAGCTTTCGAGTGGTATTCTTAATTTCATAAAGTATAGTTACAACATCAAACATTTCCTTCAGTGTATTCATTTTTTATACTTTAGGTTTTAGATGATCCTTTATTGAATCTGTCAAGATCCTCTTAGCCTTAACCTCATTATTCCTGAACTTTTCTTCGGGTTTTGGAAGTATATACTTGATATGATCTAATAACTCATTCTCTTCTAGAATGAGGAGAACCTTGTGCTTCCAATATCTAAAGTTGTCTTCCCCATTCAATCTATATTCAACTCTCATGTTGGTTGACATTTTTTGTTGGTAGAAACCCTAGCACTGAGAAACCTCAATTTTTAAAACTTCACCAAATTTCACGCTTAGGGTTTCAAGGGGTACACTAGGGTAGGGTGCATTGTAACGTGAAATAATTATCAACAATGTCCTTGGGATAGTGCTCAATGATCTTCTTGTTGTTTAATTGTCTTCTTGCACTTCAAGAATATTCTCTTCATATAAGAAAGGTATTCTAGAGAAAAATTCCTCCTGTAGCTACCAAAACATCAATAAACCGATGAAGGTTTTTAATTTCAAGAATGAAATGCAACTAATCTAAGATACATGTGTCTATAAGGAAAAGAAAACTAGAAATCAAACATATAACTAGACATGATCATGTCAATGGCCCGATAAATAGTTCAAATAGAATGGAAACAAGAATACGAGTAAATAAATGCAGACACTTAATAGTATATCATTTAAACAATCATTTACAATTCTATTCCCACAAATTTAGACAAATATTCCCTGAAGAACATGAATAAGAATGCATCCAACCTACATGAGAATAGTATACAATATGAAGTACATTCTTACACAACTTGAGTGCTGAGAAAAACACAAAGTAATAGTCCACAATATGTCCAACACAAGAATTAGAGTTTTTTAGAAAATAGCTTGTCCAAACAAACTTTTCCTCATTAAAATTTTTAGTAATAGTACATGAAAACTGCAAGAGACAAATTCCTTTACTCAGATACAATCCCCATATTTAATGAAGTCAAACTTGACTCTATTCCTTCCACCTTCCCCCCATGAACTTTCATTTACAAATTTTTATCTTTATCCTCATTGTAATGATGAGAGAACAAAGACAGTAGAAATGTTTGTAATTTAAATTATAATATGCAGTTACATTTTGAATTTGTATTTTAGTGCTAGATGGCCATCATAGATTTTGTCCATAGTGCACCTCACCCACCATGATGATTGGTCTAGACATTGAGAAACTCTTCTCTCTGCAAGTTTGATATTTGACAGTCATGGGATTCAAAATTCTTCTTCAGCCATTTGAGTTTGATTCTCTTTCAATACTCCCTTCCTACCGCGACAACTATTGTTGTTGCTATATCATCATATTTGGAACTAGATCATTTTTTCGATGGTAATGTTGCATACGGGTAGATTTCCTTTATGTGTAGTAGTTGTGCCTTCATAGTCTACTTCCTTCACAAGCTGGCTATCCATATTTCTTATTATGATCTTCTTATAGACTTGGTACCTAGCACCATTCAACACACAATAGATGAGTGACCATAAAATAATATTGAAATAAACTTTCAAAACCACACATTTTAACCTATATAACTGAAACATTAGCTAAGTGAGAGTTCATATCTGCTTCCCTGAGTTTGGTTCCTAGTTCCTCTACTTCTTGTTGAAGTACTATGTTCTATGTAACTTTAACGAATATTCCAAATCTTAATCATAAAAATGTGAACAATTTTTGAGGAATATTTGAAATCATGTAACTGTGAATTTGTAGATCTTCGAATAAGATTTCCAATAGTATAAGGACTGCATGAAATGAGTATCAAAGTCAAAATTTATGACCAAAATACAAAAATAAATTTTGCAAGGTATTACGCCTATGTGAGCAAGTCAAGCACAAAATATCCTTTGTACCGACAAGTTAAGCACAAACTCTCCTCTATATCGGGAATTTAAGCATGAAATTGCCTCCATGTCGGCAAGCTAAGTTTGAAATCTCCTCTATACCGACATATTAAGCATGAACTCTCCTTTGTATCGACATGATGAAAATGAATTCTCCTTCCTGTTGATAAGTTAAGCACGAACTCTCCTCCATGTCAAAACATTAAGCATGAACTCTCCTCTGTACTGACAATTTAAGTATGAACTCTCCTCTGTAATGGAAAGTTAAGAACCAACTCTCTTTTGTATCAACATGATGAGCACAAAATCTCCTTCATGTGGGCAAGTTAAGCACAAAATATCCTTTGTACCGCAAGTTAAGCACGAGCTCTCCTATGTACCAACAAGTTAACCACAAACTCTCCTCCATGTAGGAAAGTTAATCATGAACTCTCATATATATTGACAAGTTAAGCATGAAGTCTCTTCTGCATCGACACAATGAGCATGAACTCTCCTCTGTATCAACATAATGATCATGGACTCTCCTTCATGTCAGTAAGTTAAACATAAACTCTCCTTTGTTTCGATAATTTAAGCATGGAATCTCTCCTGTATCAACATGATGAGAAAAAACTCTCCTTTATACTGACAATTCAACCAGGAACTCTCCTATGTAGAAAGAAAATAAAAATAAAAATGAAGTCTCTTTTTTATCGACCGGAAACAACAAGAGCTTGAGTTCAAAAGCCCATAACTTTCTCATACAATGTTCGATTGAGGCATCATTTTTTACTACACATAGAGCACAAGGAGGGGATTCTAGTGAGAGACCTTGAAACTTCATTCCATCATTTGAGAAGATTCATGTTTAATGAAGGTCATGGTTAAGGAGGCTTACTTGATGGGAAATACTTGGTGATCATTCAGACACTTCTAAACCTCGTATTTTGATTCCCTTAGTGACATGGAATCATAATCTCGTAAAACATACATATATCATATTTCATGAGTGAAAAATCCACTTTTCCCAGTACCCAAAATTGCGAGGAAAATAATTTTTTAATGAAAATTCGTGTTGATTAATTGGGTTGATTTTCATTGATGTCAACCCTTGAAGAAATTCCGGTAGCACAAAGGTTTGGGTAATGGACCCAATTTTTTTTATGTATAATGGTATGCGTTTTGATATATTTGCAGGTAAGAATATTCTAGATGGATAGTACATGTCATGCCATTTCTGGTGGTATGTGGAACGTCACATAACTCCTCACGATTTGAGATTTATGGCCTTACGAAGTTGGAGGACCCTCATATGTTGGCTTGAAGCCCCAAAAGGTCAAATAAGTCAAAGTGCTTTCAAAGAAGAGATAATTTAAATAATAAAGTGAAGTGACAAAGTCAAAGAGGATTATTTAAATAATAAAGTGAAGTGACAAAGTCAAGGAGAATTATTTAAATAATAAAGTAAATGGAGAAAATTCTAATTATGGAAAGTGATTAGAAGTGGGTTAGCCCTAAAATAAGGAAATTGGATTAAGATGGTTAAAAGGTAACTCCTTGAGGAAGCTACATGAAAGTATAGATAAGAGGCAAGGCTCTATCATTTTAATCGGACTCGAGCATATTGAATATCTACATATGAATGAGGTAACCAATGGATATCTAAGCCGAATTTCAGAGGGAAGGTGAAGTAAAGAAGGCCGAAATTCAAGGGAGGATAAATTATTTTGATGATGCTTTCTAAGGTATGTTATTTACAGGTCATATCACCATTTCCACAATAACTTTTTTTCTAGAATGATTCAGATCGTGAAATTGGGAGTCCAATGAGGAAACATATCCAAGTAGTTGTTGTACAAATTTTAGCTTGTGGGTCATTGTATTTTTGGAGTTACACTCTATGGAAAATAGGGTTTGTGGTTAGTCCTTAAACTAGTCTAAAACAGGTGTTTCGAGTAAAAACGTCACAACTTCTTCATAACATATCCAAATTCAGTAAGAGAAATTTTTTTGGTTAGAGTAGAGTCTGTATTATTCTGTGTAAAAAATTTAGATCCATACAACAAATATTCCACGCAGGGCATGCTTTACAAATTCTCTCTCTAGAATATGCCAAAATTCAACAAGGTATGCCATTTTTGCTATAACTCCTTTTTTGAGAGGTTCCAAGTAGTGACACCTAGAGGAATTGCATAAAACACACTGAAGAACATTGTCTATTATTTTCAGATATTTATTCATTACAGGTACATAGTTATGATTATTTCAAGTCAGGGTTGTTGACTAATCCAAAATTAGTCATGTGAGACTAAAGTAAAGTTTGATGAAAATGCTAGTCTCTTGTTGTGAAAGTTAAGGAAGGTTTGCAGGTTGAGGTAAATATTGGTGCATGGTTGATGCACTTGTTTATGGTACAGTTTGATTATAGGTTGAGGTATAGGTTGATGCATGGTTGATACATGGTTCAGGTTATTGGTACATGTTGTTTGGTGTAGGTTTATTGGTACAGGCTTACAATAGTATATCACACAGTGATAGTGTGACAGTGGTTCCATAATTCTACTTATACGTCAGAGAGTTTGTATGAGGAAAGGACAGGTGGTTGTAACCACCTTCCGGTTGTAGCCGAAGAACATAGGGGGTTGTAGCCTCTTTCTAGTTGTAGCCAAAGAATTGGGGATTTGGAGATTCCCTCAGGTTTAGAATGATAAACTAGGGGGTTGGAGCCTCCTTCTAGTTGCATCTGGAAAAAAAAGGAATTTGGTGCTTCCAATGAATGTAATTCTTCAAGACATATAATAAAAAGCATTCTATGGTTTTCTACTGCTTTGGGTTTCCACATAAAAACACGGGTGCACTATGTATGTGTATGATTGTTCATTTTTTCATTGTTTATTTACTCTACAAATATTGGATGATAATGCTAAATTGATACAACACTTGCATTATATGGTTAAAAAGGATTAGATTTCTCTATTACTGATTCACCCCCTCTCTCAGTGATCCAACAATTGGCATCAGAGAAGGTTCTTTCAGAAATCAGTTTAACCACTGAAAGGTAGATCATGGAGAGAAATGACATGTATAAAAATGGAATACCATAGTTTGATAGACATATATACAGGCATAGTGATTTGAAATTTGGCAATCAATTGTAGATGGATACACAGCACCAGCAGTTCTGCCAACAAATGAAAAAGTAGTGAAACTTGGTCATAATAATTCTTAAGCCACAAATGCACTTCTGAATGGTCTTGGAGAATTGATATTCACCAAAGTTTCACACTGTAAATCCGCTAAAGATATTTGGGACAAACTTTGAAATATTTATGAAGGATATTCAAAAGTCAAAGTAGCAAAGCTTCAAACATACAGAGGTCAGTTCGAACAACTAAAGATCAAGGAAGATGAGAATATTGCGTCTTACTTTTTATGAGTCGATGAAACAATAAATGCAATATTGGGATTTGGAGAAGAAATCAAAGAATTTGTAATTGTTCAAAAGTTACTAATATCTCTTCCTGTGAGATTTGACCCTAAGATATCAACACTAGAAGAAAGAGCAGATCTAAACTCAATAATCATGGACGAACTACATGGAATATTCACAGCATATGAAATGAGAACTGAACAGGAAAATCCATATATAAAATAAGAATCCTTCAAATAATCCAAAAGGTCAAAGCAAATGGGAAAGAAAAAAGAAAAAGAACATAGCAACAATAGTGACGTCTCGGAAGATGATGAAGAAGCGGTCAACTTTGTTAGAAGATTGAACAAGGGAAACAACAACAGGTATAGAGGTAATCTTCCTTTGATTTTTTTTAATTGTGATGGTATTGGTCATTTTGGTAACAAATGTCCTCACAAGAAAAAGATAAATGATGAAGCTTACTCAAATAGCAAAAAAACATATAAAGGAAAAAGAACCACAAAGAAAGTTTTCAAGAAAAACTTATGCACCAAAGAAGACATCGAATCATCAGATGAAGATGAAGTCAGTGGCAATGAGACATAAAGAGTTCCATTCATGGTAGTAGAATACTCTGATAAATATGACTCCGAAGAAGAATATGAAGAGGCATAAGTTGACTACCGAGAATAATTGTTGTGTTCCATAGAAGTTATCAGAAGAGAAAAGAAGAAAAACAAGAAACTACAAGCGGAACTAGACAAGAAAGAATACACTCAGGAACTAGAACAGATGATCACAATTTTAAAGGTTCAAATTGAAGAAGATAAAAGAATTGAAGAAGCAATCAAAGAATAACTAGAAGGAAGAGACAGGATCATTGGAAATTTGGAAGCAGAAGTTGTCACATTAAGAAAGGATCTTCAAAAGAAAAATATGCACAACAAATCAAAATATTTGAATGAAATTATCAGCAACAAAAAACTCATCATGACAAGTTCGGACTTGGATATAATCAGACAGAAAAGGGATCAAGATCCAAAACAACATAACAAGAAACATATCCAAAAAGCTATGAAGAAATAATCAAAGGGGATAGGAAGGTATACAAAGAAAATCACAGGGGCACTCCTCCACTGAGAAGATTCAGATTTCAGAATCAACGACCGACAGAAATAGATAGGCCTCAGGAAGAAGAAGGATTCATAAGAGTACCTCCTTTCAGAATATCTCCAACTCCCAGGTATCAAGCTATCTTTTTTGGTTTATTTTATGCATGTAATAATTTTGGACATAAAGCTGTGAATTGCAGAGCTAACAACAAGAACATAAATAACTTTGAAAGTCATACACAAAAGGGTTATCCAAGAAGGCCTAGTGAAACACAAAGAAGAAGATACAATAGGTTTGAATATTTTAGCAGTGAAGTGGAATGCTACAAATGCAACAACTTTGGACACATGGATAAATATTGTAGAATGGCAGTCCCTCCTAGAGAACCAAAGAAAAACAACAACAATCATAGCTAGGAACGTCAGAAAAGGACATGGATAAGAAAGAAGAATCAGTATAGCAATGAAAAATGCACACTCGCTCTACAATCTAAGAAGAAGAAACATGGTTGGTATGTTGACAATGGTTGTTCAAAAAACATGATAGGTGATAGAGACATGTATATTACATTAAGAAAGGAAAGAGATGGATCAGTCTCCTTCAAAAATGATGATTCAGCTAAAATCATTGGAAAATGAACAGTCAGAATTGGGAACAAGAATACCAAGGCAAAAAATGTTCTACTAGTAGAAGATATGAAACATAATCTTCTAAGTGTGAGTAAAATGTGTGACCAAGGTCATAAAGTTACTTTTGATTAAAAAATGTGCGAGATAAGAAAAGAAGGTTTAGGGAAATTGATTGCAACAACTGTGATAACTTCAAGAAACATATATGTATTAAGTGAAATTGGAAATGAAAATTATTTCCTAGGAAAGGAAGATGAAAGTTGGATATGGCATAGAAGAATGGGTCACATACATTTTGATATCCTTTTCAAATTCAGCAAAAGCGAAGCAGTTAGAGAAATTCCCTAGATCATGAAACCAACCAACACTTTATGAAAGCATTGTCAACAAGGAAAGCAAACAAAGACCATGTTTAAATAAAAAAGAATATTCAACGAGAAGAACACTAGAAATTCTGCATACTGATCTAGTTGGACCAATGAAAACAAAGGGTTTAAAAGGTGATAAATACTTTATGTTATTAATTGATGATTATACAAGAATGACTACAGTTTTGTTTTTCAGGAACAAGTCAGAATCTTTTGAAAAATTCAAGGTATACAAGGAAATGGTTGAAAATGAAAAGGATTAAAGAATCAAATGCTTGAGATCTGATAATGGAAGAGAGTTCACTTCAAAGGAATTTATGGAATACTACAGCATGCATGGAGTAAAATGGAAATTCTTTGTTGCTAGGACACCTTAACAAATTGGAGTTCTTGAAAGAAATAACATGACAATATAGGAAATGGCTCGAACAATGCTAATGGATTCCAAATTGACATATATCTTTTGGACACAGGCAGTGCATACAACAATTCACATTCAAAATAGAGTAATTCTCATAAAAAAAACTGAGAAATCTCCCTACGAGCTATGGAAAGGAAGACCAACAAATGTTAAGCACTTCAAATTTTTTGAAAGCAAATGCTACATCAAAAGAGAAGATGGAAGAATGGGAAAGTTTGACTCACATGTGGACAAAGGATTACTTGTTGGTTACTCAAGTATAAGGAAAGAATACAAGTGTTATAACCTGAGATTGAACAAAGTTGTGGAAAGCATCAACGTAACAATTGATGAAACAGGTAGACAATAATTAAAGGAAGAAGAAAATGAATCAATGGAACAACTTTACGAAGAAGAAGAATAAGATGAAAAATAAGTCTAAGGGGAAGATGAAGAGGATATGACAGAAGCAAAAGATCAAGTTCACCAAGTGCCTCCAAAGACACCTAGTAGATTAGTACAAAAGAATCATACTTCATATCAGATTATCGGAAAAAAATATGCAGGAGTTGAGACTAGAAGAAGAATTTATTCACCATAACAAACACACATAGCACTCTCATCTACGATTGAACCAACCTATTTTGAAGAGGCCAGAAAGGATGAATTTTGGAATAAGGCCATGGATGAAGAATTGGATAAAATAGAGAAAAATGACACTTGGGAATTGGTTCCAAGACCAAAGGATAAGAATGTGATCGACACAAAGTGGGTATACATGAATAAATTGAATGAAGATGGAAAAGTTATATGGAAAAAATCTAGATTGGTATGTAAAGGATATGCACAGGTTGAAGGAATCGACTTTGAAGAGACATTTTCCCCAGTTGTCAGAATGGAAGAAATCTGATTTCTTTTAGCTTATGCATGCTCCAAAAATATTAAAGTGTATCATATGGACGTAAAATCATCTTTTCTGAATGGGGAACTTGAAGAAGAAGTCTACATTGAAAAACCAAAAGGACTTCAGTTGTCATAGATCGTAGATTATGTGTGTAAATTAAAGAAGTCCTTGCATGGTATAAAACAGGCTCCTAGAGCATGTATTCTAGACTGGATAAATATATACAGTAGGAAGGGTTCAAAAAACGAAGTGCAGACAACAACCTCTACATCAAGGTAACTCAATATAGTATTTTATTAATTGAAGTTTATGTTGATGATATTATTTTTGGAAGTATTGATGACAGGTTAAGCCAGAAATTTGCAAAGGACATGTAGAATGAATTTGAAATGTCATTACTTGGAGAACTATCCTTATTTCTGGGTCTTTAGATACATCAAAGAAACTAAGGAATTTTTATTTCTCAAACTAGGTATATCAGAGAAATGCTAAAGAGGTTCAGAATGGAAGATTGAAAACCAGTTATCACTCCCATGCAAACCAATTGCAAGTTGAGCGAAGATGATGATTTAAAGTCTACAGATCAGAGTCAATACATGTCAATGATTGGTAGCCTACTATATGTGACAACATATAGACCATATGTAATGCAAGAAGTTCGACAGGTGGCACAATTTCAAGCATCACCAAAGGAATAACATGTATTAGTAGAGAAGAGGATATTTAGATATCTTAAAGGAACATAAGAGTTTGGATTATGGTATCCAAAAGTAAAGGATCTATCACTTATTGCATACATAGATGCAGATTGGGCAGGTTGCATTGATGACTGAAGAAACACTAGTGGAGCAATGTTCTACTTGGGTGAGTGTTTAGTATCATGGATAAGCAAGAAACAATCATCAGTATATTTATCTACAGCTGAGGCAGAGTATATTGCAGCAACATCATGTTGTACACAGGTTCTATGGATGAAACAAACTCTGACAGATATACAGGTTGAGTACCCATTCCAATATATTGTGATAATAAAAGTGCCATCAGTATCTCAAAGAACCCGGTGATGCACTCCAAGATGAAGCACATTCCAATCAAGTATCACTTTCTATGGGAACAGGTTGCAGAAAAGAACATCAGAGTTGAATATGTGGGCACAAAAGAACAAGTGGCAAACATCTTTACAAAACTGCTTCCACGGGAAGCCTTTGATTATCTTCACCAGAGACTCAGAGTTATTTCTACTCCAAAATGAATGCTTTTGAATGATTATATTATATGTCTTAGATGTACACGAGGAAGTACCATAAAGAGGGCAGTTCAGGTTGGGAGATCAGACGAGTCAGTTAGGGGGAGAATACTTGAATGGAAAGATACCTTTTCCATTGATGACAAAGGGGGAGAGATTTATCAGATGTAGAGGAAAGAGGCATGGTTCTAGGGGGAGCATTGGTCACAGAGATTCAGGCATGGTTTCAGGTGGACCATGAGTGATATGATTTCAGTATTGCATCGCATTGTTTCGATCAATTCCAAAGGGGGAGATTGTTTATTTACTGGGTTGGTTGTCATTGATGTCAATTGTTGGCACAGGGACATACCTAGGGTTCATCTCTAACAGTGCACCAACAATCCCTAACTACTGGCCCTTTTGACAACACCTGTAAAGAAGATGCAGTCTCACCCGATGTAGCAATAGGGAGTTGTAGGACACATGTGTCTACAACCAAAGGAAATACAAAGTGGATCCAAAACAATAGCAACACAACATATAGATATCATTTACCAACTTAAACCTACTTCTCACAGTTATATCTTAGATCTAACATAATGATGCAATAACAGAATAATCAAAAGGAAAAAGAACACAACATCAATCCCACAGAACAACAAGATATATGTGGTTCACCCTCTCCGTAGGGATACGTCCACATAACTATGTTTCTTGATATTATCTATCTGCACTCTTAGCTTGCAGATCTCTCTCTCTCTCTTTCTCTCTCTCTTTCTCTCCCCTCCTTGTGCACCCAACTACAGAGTTGATCTTTGCACCCAGCTGAAGATCTTACAATACCAGAGTTCCCTCACACATATCACTTCTCTCTCTCATAGAAACAATCACTCAAGCATAATACTAATGAAGAAATCCGAATGAACCCATCCCAAGTCCTCTAGACCTTTATTTATACATTACAATGATTCTAAGACACCCTTAGGTAGAAACCTATGTGTCAAAACACTAAATACCAAAACTCTAGGTGTCTAAAACACTAGGTCCACTTTGACTCACATTTTCCAGGCTTCGCCAGACTATCTTTCCATCTTTCTTGCGAGGTGCTCCAAAGCATCCATTGGTGGATTTTTTCTCTTGTTGACTTGTCCACAATCCGTCCTCCTTGATGATCTGTTCTCCTCGATCTTCTTGTCCAACGACTTGTTTTCCCTTACTTCGCTCCTTATTTTCTACTTCTTTGACCACTTCGACTTGATCTCAGTCAATGTTCCTTCTGCGCAGTTCACACTTTGTCTTTTCTTTTCCTTTTTATTCTCTTTATTTCTTAATCCATACCCAAGGCCCAATAGGCCCCCAACACTCACTTGTGACTCATTCTGAGGCACTATAGATCTGAATCTTTTGTTTTACTTCGACTTTGTACTTCACAGCATATGCTATGATTTCTGCTCAATTCCTCCCCAATGTGTGCAAAATATCTTTTTTGTGTCTGGTACCCAGCTTCAATTGAACCTAGTACATAGACCCTTCTCCTTCTGCTTCTACCGAGAGCTACGAGGCAACTGGTTGTTATGGTACAATTTAAACTGACTCCCATTCACCAAACCTTCCTTCCATTCTCCTTTTAAGGTCTTCAACTACAGAACTCCTCCTTCTATAACATAGGAAACCTCATATGGCCCAAGCCAATGTGTTTTGAACTTCCCTGGATGTTTCATGAACTTGTTGTCATATACCAATACCAAATATCCTTGCTTAAAGACTTTCTTCTTGATGTGTCTATCATGGTAAGCCTTCTCTCGTTCCTTTTGTAACTATTGATGGAATCCTACAATAAATTTGTCTTCCTATAGTTCTACCAACTATGCAATCCTATTTTGAACAATGCCAGTGTCATCCATATCTATAAATGTTGCGATTCTTAAGCCAGGAACTAAATATTCCATAGGTACTACGTCTTCTAGACCATAAACCAATTTGAAGGGATTCTACATTGTCAGCTTCTTGCAAGTGGTTCTATAGGCCCATAACACTGTTGGTACCCTCAAATCCCAATCATCTTTGTTCACACTGCAAATATTCATCAGTGTTGTCTCCAAGATATTTTTGAAAGCTTCAACTGTACCATTCGCCTATGGGTGGTATGGATTTCTTTTCTAGTGATGAACTTCAAATTCTTGAGTCAAGGCTTCAATAGTATTATTAATAAAATGTGTACCTTGATCGCTCATAAGGATCTTCGGGCATCCAAACCTGGTTATGATATCATCAAATATGAATCGTGCAACTCTAGTTTCACTACAGTCCTTAACTCCTCTTGCTTCTGCCCATCTGGTCAAATATTATGTCACAGTGATAATGTATTGAGCTCTTGTGTGCTTCCTTGGTGGGTTGATAGGTCCCACAAAATCAATGGCCCATTTCTCAAACTCCTTTAGGGTTAACTGGGGTGCTAAGGGCATCTCACCTCTTCTAGAAGGTTTCCCAACTCTTTGGCATACATCGCAGGCTCTTTAGTATTCCTTAGCATCTTTGTGTAAAGTGGGCCACCAGAGGTCAACTCTCAAAACCTTCTAGGTTGTTTCTTTTCATGCATAATGTCCTTCTGTGATGACTTCATGTGCTTCTTCCAGAATCAGTGGTATTTCTACCTCCATAAAACATCTCCTCAAGATCTCATCAAGTCCCATTTTATATAGTTGTCCAACTATAAGTGAAAAATCTATAGCATGAACTACCAGTTGTTCTTCTAAAAGATGGTATATTCGCGAGGTGTCATTCATGTTGATAGGAACTGAACTATCTCAGCGAAGTGATCATCAACCTTCCTGATGGCCAATAACTATGCATTTGGTAGTGTATCCTCCAAACTAGTAGGTTCCTCTCCATGTTCTAACCTGGACAAGTGGTTAGGTCCCTTGTTCATTCTCCCTGGCTAGACCACAATATTGAAATCATATTCCTGAAATAGCAGAAACCATCTGCGTATCCTTCCCCCCAACATTGGCTTGTTGACTAGGTATTTCGGTGCAGAGTGATCAATGAAAATCTTAAAGTGTCCTCCCAACAAGTAGTGATGAAACTTCTACAACACATACACCATGGATAATCCTTCTCTTTCAGTGGTAGGGTAATTTATCTCAGTTGTTGAGAGATTCCTGCTAGCAAAGGATAACGGATGGTCAATAACTCCTGCTCCTAGTTGTACTAGCACTGATCCAAATGAAATAGAGGATGCATCAACGTGCACATGAAATTCCTTACTCCAATCTGGGAAAACAAGAATAGGCGCAGTGACCATTTTCTGTTTCAGTGTATTGAAGCTCTGTTGGAATTATTCTATCCATTGAAACTGACAATCTTTCTTCAAACTATTATCTATGGGTGTTGTAATCTGTGCATAGCCATTAATTATCTTGATGTAGTATCTAGTATGTTCCAGCATAGTGCGCAGTTGTCTTACTGAAGTAGGAGGGGGTGGATCAACAATAATGGCAATTTTGGATGGATCTACCAGCAACCCTTTCTTACACACAATATGGCCTAGAAACACTCCAAAGTGTGAAAAGAAGATGCAATTTTTCAGGTTCATGGAAATATGACATTGCCTTCACTTGTCCAACATTAGTCTTAAATATTCAATATGATTTTGCAATAAGCTAAAAGCAGTCCAATCATCAAAATATGCTTCCATACATTTATGTAGAAATTCATTGAATGATTCAACCACCACCCTAGAAAAGATGGTTGGTGCATTCTTCAATCCAAAAGGCATCACTATGTACTAGTAGGATCCCCATTCTGTTGCAAATGTCATCTTATGGCGATCGTCTTTGGCAATCTTGATCTGGTGATAACCCGAAAATCCATCTGTGAAGGAGTAAACTTCCTGTCCTCCCACATTATCTTACACTTCGCCAGTAAACGATGTAGGGAATGGATCATGTAAAAATGCATCATTTAGTTTCCTCAAGTCTACATAGATTATGATCTCTCCTGTCTTCGTATCTTGAACCACCATGGGGCTAATCCATTCCGACTCTTCATTAGGTTCTATGATTCCTGCTTCCAACATTCTGTCTAATTCAATCTTTACATTCTGCTTATATTTGGGATTCAGTCTGTAGGGTCTCTGTTTGACTAGCCTTGCATCTGATTTCAAGGGGATTGATGCAGGAGCATCGTAATAAATACAACAATGCAAGCATAAAGCGGAGGACAGCTGGGAATGCACCAACACACATTTTGAATATATTTTGAAATTTAAAAGAGAGCCATTAATGTAAAATATGAAAATATGTAATTGTTCTTAAATGATTGGGGGATTGTAATGCAGATCTTGAGCGTAGCTCTCATCTACCGGCTATAAACATTTATTGTAATAAATGTAAAGTAGTTGTAGCTTTTAATTCTAGATTAGATAGCTTAGAGTGTAGGAGGGAAAACTCTAGAAAGCCCCCTAGCATGTATTGTATTAAAAAGAATTATTCTCATGGTAAGAGGAAGAAGTTGTAGAGCAAGAACACAGAGAAGAACAGATTTTGTAGAAATTGTATAAACATATAGTGGTTTCCATTGAAACCATGTACAGATTCACTTGGATTAATATAAATAAGCTTTGATTCGATCTCATGGTGTTGTGATGAATACTGTTTGCATCTATTAAGTGGTATGTTTACATTTTTCTTATATTCTCTGTTATGCATTTGTTTCAATGCTATGTGTGTGTGTATGCTCATGATTTCATGATGAATGTATGAAGTCTGTGAGAGGAGTATGAGTTTCAATTGTTTCTCATCCTGAGAATTCCTGCAAGGAGTGCAGTGAAAGTCCGTAAGGAGTGCGTTGACGAAGTTCTATTTTTTATCTCAGAAAATATCAGGAGGGATATCGTTGTTTTCATACCAGCAGAAGTGCAAGATAGCACAAGAGCCGTGAAAGGTGTGTGTAGGCTAGTTAAATCCTTAAACTTTACCAATCGAGGGGAAATATTGAAGGACTCTTTTTGCAAGGGAGTGCACAGAGTTGGAAGTGAAATAACTAGAGGTTATTTGTGGATGTTGAAAGGAGTGTGTGATGGAACCCTTTTGAAGTCTTTCGTTTGTAGCAGAACGAATCTTAGGAAGGATAGGGACTTGGAAGAAGTTTGAATGGAGGATGAGGTTTGAAGTCACCTCCCAGAAAGTTAAGTCTAGGAGTCTTGGAGAAGTTTGAACGGACGGTTGCAATTATCAGAGGGAGAATCTATGAAGTTCTGTGGAATGTTGGATCTTGCAGATCAGCGGAAGGGTTAAGGTTGAGTGTCTTTCAACACTGGTAAGCTTAGGAGGAGTAGTGGCTATTGCATTTGGATCAATGAGAGCAGTTGATCTCATGCTTGAATTATGTTATTTTATAATTCATGGCATGGATAAGTTTGTGACTCAGAGTCGAGATTTGCGAACTCCCAACTGGTGAAGTCCTGAAAGAACCAGGACTGTCAAATTGCGGGAAGCTCAGAACCGTTTATTTGTGGCAAGGACTTATCGTGATTTCGGCTATCGATGAAGGGTGTTGTTTCATTGAAAATCACCAATATATGAAATCCTGAGGTGCTGAAATATTTGGGCCCCAGGTTTTAGGAAAAAGTCACATCAAGTGAAGTTAAGGGAGGAGACAAAGATCCATTATCTTTTTTCGAGGTTTCGAGGATTGAATGAGCTAGAGGAAGCTCACATCAGGGATCGTGAAGTCACATAACCCAAAATACCTTTTCGGGTGGAGGTTGTGGTCACATTAGTTGGTCACATGGGTAAGATTTGGTGCTTAGTTCTTATTCACACAAGTGTAAATCCTAAGAAGGACTTGTGGAAAACACTTGTGTGTTGAAGGTTCCTGCAAGGAATCAAAGAGTCAATCAGAATCAAAGGGGAGGTTAAGAATGATCCTTATACCAAGAGGTCAAGCATAACCTGCTGAGGTAGGGGTGCTATGTTAGGTGGTATCAGAGCTTATAATAATTAATTCCTATAATAAGGAAAGAACATAAGGCAAGTTGTGATTCAAATTCTGCGTGGAATAGATTTGAATAATGTCACCCAAAAGATGTCAAGATAGACCAATGTTTGATCCAGCTATGGAAAGGGAAATGGGAGAAATCCATGCTTGATTAGATGCTATGGAGACAACATAGAGATGGACAGTTGATGTTGGAGATGTTAGTGAGGCTAAAAGTGAAAATGAGATCGGAGTTGAAGAAGAAGTTGCAGTCGAAGATGTTTCAGAAGAACTTCTATTAAGGGTCGTTGCAAGAATATGGGCCAGAGAAAAAATGGATATCCCGATGTACAAAGGTAGCTTAGACGTTGAGGAGCTGCTAGATTAGTTTATAGCTTTAGATAAATACTTTGACTATGAGGATGTCGAGGAGGATAAGAAATTTAAACATGTTGTCACTAGACTTAAAGGGCATTTAGCACTATGGTGGGATGAACTGCAGGCTGACAGGTGTTGCAAAGGAAAGAAAATAATCAAAATCTGGGATATGATGGTCGCAAAGATGAAAGACAAGTTTATACCCAGAGACTACCAAATTAATCTATTTCAAAGAATGTATAATTTGAGACAGAAAGGGATGACAGTGAAGGAATACACTGAAGATTTCTACAGGATAAACATCAGGGCAGGTCATCATGAGAGTGATGATGAAAAGGTCACCAGATACATGAATGGTCTGGGATATGACATTCAATATGAGATGATCATGATGAAAATCAGGAATGTAGAGTATGCTTATCAAATGGATTTAAAGGATGAAGAAAAATTGGGCCGAAAGAAAGATCAAAGGGGAAAAGGTAGAAGTCAAAGTAGAGGAAAATAAATTGCACAGGACAGAGTATAGAAGCTCAAATATGAAGAGAAGGAACCTCATACTCACCCTAAAAGAGGAGGACATTCACAGGGGAGACATTATGCCAATAAGAACACTTTTCCGCGAGAAAGAGGAAGAGGAAGAGGTAGAGGAGGTGAAATAAAGTTTTTTTTCTGTGGAAAGATCGGACACAAATATTTTGAATGTCTCGATAGAAAAAGAGATGGAGGAGGAGAAGATCACATTTCATAGGCACAAAGGAAAAATGTCGAGACAGAATATGCAAAAGGCGGAAGATCCTTGATGATGAGAAAAATTCTCTTGAAGCCAGAGAAAGAGGTGGAGAATCTAGTCCAAAAAAACAGTTTGTTCAGAATTGCTTGCAAGACCAAATATAGGGTATGCAAGGTGATAGTGGACAATGGAAGTACAGATAATCTAGTATGCATAGAAATGGTGGAAAAGTTGGAATTGGAGATAGTTTCACAACCAAGCCCATATAAAGTATCGTGATAGCAAAATGGACATCAGGTAACAGTCACTAAACAATGTTTAGTTGAATTTAAGATTAGGGGTTATAGATACGACATGTTATGTGATTTCATTCCCATGGATGTCTGTCATATTTGTTTTGGAAGACCATGGCAATATGACAGGAATGTTGTTCATGATGGACGAAAGAAAACATACACCTTGGAAAAGAATGGTAGAACGCATATGTTGCTGCCAATTGAAGACAAGAAGGTGAAATAAGATACAAGAAACACTATACTTCTCATGAGTGGGAAGGAACTTCTGGAGGAAGTCAAGAAATAAAAATACATGCAGTTTGTTGTGGTAAGGAATCCTAGAGTCATATTGACAAGTACTTCGATAGATGATCTATCGGAGGAAACTTAGGAACTGCTAGAAAATTTCGTTGATATAGTGGAAGACGATTTACCTTGTTCTTTTCCACCCATCAGAAGCATAAGCCATCATATTGACCTTATACCAGGAGCGAGTTTACCAAACAAGGCAATGTACAGATTGTTGCCGCAGGAAAATGAAGAGTTTAAGAAGCAAGTCCAGGATTTGATGGACAAAGGGTTGGTTAGAGAAAGTTTGAGTCCATGCAATGTGCCAATAGTTTTAAGTCCAAAGAAATATGGTGGCTGGAGAATGTGTACAGACTCGAGGGCTATAAACAAAATCACCATCAGGTATAGATTTCCTTTACTTGGGATGGATGACTTGATGGATTGCTTGACTGGAGCAAAGTTTTTTTCAAAAGTTGATTTGAAAAGTGAATATCATCAGATCAGAATGAGATAAGGTGATGAATGGAAGACAACATTCAAGATGAATGAAGGGTTGTATGAATGGCTTGTCATGCCATTTGGTTTAACGAATGCGCCAAGTACTTTCATGAGATTAATGAACGAAGTCTTGAGGGATTTCATTGGGAAGTTTGTAATTGTGTATCTTGATGATATACCAATCTTCAGTAAGACTAAGGAGGAAAATTTGAGACACCTAACTATGTTGGACAACTGAGAGGGGGGGTGAATCAGTGGTTACCATGCTTAAACAATAATGCTTATTTTAAATTCTTTGCAGAGCACTTAATGACAATCACAATAATGCAGGGAAGTAAGAAATAGAACAATCAACATCAATTTCACATATGAAATATACAGAGACAGATATTTCCTAAGGAAACCCATAAAGGGTAAAAACCTCTTCTTCTTTATATGATAAGTAATCTTTACATTCTGTACATTATCATACATATGAGCTCCAACTCATTGTGAGGCTACAACCTCTGTATTGCAAGCTGCAACTTGCTGAGAACACCAACTCTCTATTTTCTCTAGGACCAACTAGAAGGAAGCACCAATTCCCTGGTTTCTCTAGCACCAACTAGAGGGAAGCACAAACTCCCCAAGTGTTCCAACGCCAACAAGATGGAAGCACCAACTTCCAATCATACAAGCACCAACCTGTAAAACAGAGAACAACAATTCTCCCTTGCACCACCCTGCCACCCTGGTTTCTCTGGTTGCAACCAGATGGAAGCTACAACTCCCTGTGTTCAAGCACCCACTTCAACCTATGAGGACAACAGTCCTCCCTAGCACCTCCCTTCCACCCTAACATATAAATTTTTCTAATGAAACTTATCACAGTGATACAATTTTTATCATTGGCTTACCAGACTTATCACTGTTCTTCTACACTAAGCTTCTCTATCTGCATCACTGTCTTCTACACACTCCTCTACACTTTATGTTCTTCTCCTGTTATGCACTGTGTGTCATCTCCATTTGATCTGCCATTCCTCTTCTCTCTATTTCAAATGTTGTACATTGCTCCTTCTACACCCCTAACTCCTCACAACAACAGAAACACATCTATTCTCTATTCTGCATACTTATAGACTCTGTGCACCTTGTGCATAACCTTGTGCCATTCTTCTACATGCTTTCTCATGTCGAGTACTCTACCTGTTCATCATGGAAACTCTTCAGCTTCTCTAGCATTTGATCCATCTGTCAATTGTCACTGGGTGTTAAGTCGATATTCTTCAGCTTCTATGGTAGTTGAGACTCTTTGTCTTCTCTATCATAGACGAGCTCATCCTTTGGCAGAAACCATCATTTGTTTTTAGCAGTTACACTGTGAAGTGCAACAATATCCCTCTGATCTTATCCAAATTCATCTGCACCGTTGAATTGACTTCATTGAATTTTGCGTTCATTTCGCTATTTCTCACTTCGACATTTCGGGATCCCCATGGTGAATATTTCGTTACTCTCCATGTCCCGATCCCCGAAAATCCAAAATGGAGCTTGTCTTCACTAGCTCCTTCCTCCATCTTCCGTTGATGTGACCAATGGTTGTGACCACAGGCTGACCCAAAACGTGTTTCACATTTCGTCATTTCGGCAATTTGGCAATCCTGTTATGAGGCTTCTCAACTCTCCAAGTCGCGATCCTCGAAACTCCAAAATGGAGCTTGGATCTTTGAGCTCTTCTCTACAACTCTTCGTCGATATGACCACTAGCGATGACCAAGGGCTATACCAAAAAAAAAAGGTGTTTTCACAACTTCACTTTTCAGCATTTTGGCGTTCCTGTGGCGATGAGTTCTTGATGCTCCATGTCCTGGTATCTGAAGCTCTGAAATGGAGCTTGGTTTCACTAGCTCCGATCATTTCAGCATTTCACATTTCTTGTGATGAAGAGTCTTGTTACTTGACTCTTCCAACTCCCGATATCCGAAGTTTCAAATGGAGTCAGATCAACGGTCCACACTCTAGATGATTCGATGGTCTAGATCTCTTCGTGATTTTGCACATCACGATTTCAACATTCTTGACGTGAGAGTTCTTGACAACTCCACCTCTCGGTCTGTGAAACTCCGAAATGGAGTCATATCAACTTTTCATCTTTTTGCACTTCGCAACTTTGGGATTCCTGTCGTGAGATTCCTTGACATCTCCAACTCCCGGTATCCGAACCTCCAGTATGGAGTCTTTGACATTTCATGATTTTGCATTTCGTAACTTTGGGTTTTGCAACTTCGGGACTCTTGTAGTAAGAGTTCTTGACATCCCCAACTCACGATATCCGAAATCCTAGTATCCAAAACTGTCTCTTGCTTTCGCATTTCGCATTTCGCGATTCTAGGACTCTTGTGGTGAAGTGTTTTGACACTTCAACTCTTGGTATCCGAAATTTTCCTCCTTCTTCTAGGATTTCAGCATTTCACATTTCATGATTCTGGGACTCCTGATGATGAAAAGTCTTGAATCTTCCACCTCCCAGTATCTGAAACTCCGAAATGGAGTTATTTCCCAGTCTGTGAAACTCTTTGTTTATGTGCCTATTTTGGGATTTCGGCATTTCGGATTTCGCAACTCCGAGACTCCTGTGTTGAAGAGTCTCAACTCTTGACTTCTTAATCTCTCGGTATCTGAAACTCTGAAATGGAGTTTACACTTCTATTCTTTCCATGCAATTATCCCTACGCTCCTGATCTTCCTTGCCTGCCTATTTTCCATCAAAATAATCAAGCACACTCTTGCACTCTTCATGCACCTCTGCACTATCTCTTCTGAGCTTACGTTGTCCCTATTTTTCCATTGCTGCATACTCTAATCTTGTGATCAATGACAAGCAGACCTACCTGTAAACATGCGAACAATCTCCCCCTTTGGCATTGATGACAACCCTGAACGACTGCACTAATATGTTTGGACCTCCAACTGTAGCATCCGGTCCGAACCACTCCTTTTTCTCCCCCTTTGAGATCAATTTCAAAGAAAACATGCTCCCCCTGAGTTGTTGCAGTATTTTTAGGAGGTATCAGATATTCAATCAATACAAAACTCCCCCTAACAGGATGGACTCTCTTAGGTGTGAGACGGGATGACACCCAACTTCTGTCGGAGATATTCAAATGGTGTCTTGGCTAGGGGTTTAGTAAAGATGTCTGCAATTTTTTCTATGGTTGGAATGTAATGGACTTGAACAACGTGATTGGTGACATGCTCTCTCAGAAAATGGTATTTTATGGGAATATGCCTGGTCTTGGAGTGGAATACAAGATTCTTAGACACACTGATGGCACTAGTGTTATCACAATGAATTGGGATCGGTGCTGCGTATTTTACCTCCAAGTCTGCAAGTGTCTGAATCATCCATAATACCTAAGTGAAATAGGTAGCAACAACAATCTACTCTACCTCTATAGTCAATAAATAAATGAAACTTTTCTTTTTACCAAGCCATGCTACTAACGAGTCACCCAGGAAGAATGCTCCTCCACTAGTGATTTTTCTCTCATCAACACAGTTTTCCCAATCTGCATTTGAATAAGAAGTTAATTGACAATTCTGATTTCTGGGATACCACAGACCATAATTCATTGTTTCTTTCAAATACCTGAATATCTTTTTTATATCTAGAAAATGACTCCGTTTAGGTGAAAACTGAAATCTTCCTACCATTCCAACAACATGCATTATGTCTGGGTGAGATGATATGATGTACAATAAGCTGCCTATCATTGACCTATATGAACTTTGATCAACATCAGGTGAGTCATCATCCTTGCTTAATTTTCATCCAGTAACCATAGGTGTGCCCACAGGTTTAGAATCTTCCATTTGAAACCTTTTTAGCATTTCTCTTAGATATGTTTCTTGAGAAATGAACATCCCTTCAGACCTCTGAGTAATTTGCAGGCCAAGAAAAAATGATAGTTCACCTATCATAGACATTTCAAACTCAAACTCCATGGCAAAAGTAAACCATTTTACCAATGAATACTTATTACATCCGAAGATGATGTCATCTACATAGACCAACACAATGAGCAAATCATCACCCTCTGTTTTGATATATACATTGTTGTCATTTGTTCCTCTCTTGAACCCTTTGTCTTTGAGATACGTATCCAGTCTATGATACCAGGCACGAGGAGCTTGTTTTAACCCATATAAATCTTTCTTCGGCTTGCATACTAAGTCAGGGTTATCAAACAGTTTGAAACCCTCTGGTTGTTCCATATAGACTTCTTCATTTAAATCTCCATTTAGAAAAGATGACTTGACATCCATTTGATAGACTTTAAACCTTTTATGACAAGAATAGGTGAGAAATATTTTGATAGCTTCCAACCTTGCTATGGGCTCAAATGTTTCATCAAAATCCAGTCCTTATATTTGAGCATAGCCTTTACAAACTAATCTTTCTTTGTTCCTGACAACTTGTCCCTGCTCATTCAACTTATTCTTAAAGATCCATTTAGAACCTATTATATTTTTACCTTCCGGTCTATGAACCATCTCCCACGTATTGTTTTTCTCAATCTGGTCAAGTTCGTCATTCATTGCTTTATCCCAATGTTCATCTTTTCTAGCTTCATTAAAATTCTTGGGTTCCAGCATGGATATGAAATCTATATGTGATTGTTCAGTGTTTTTGATTTTCTTTCTCCTGGTTTGTACACCTTTGTCTTTTTCACCAATTATCTTACTTGCAGGATGATTCTTTTGAGTGATTCTGGAGGAGGAATTTGATGTTGTATGCTGATTTGAGTCTGTCTGAGTATCTGTGTCTTCATCTGATTCAAAGTCTTCATTTTCTAATTCTTGGACCTGTTCATCTTCGGCTTTAGTTGTGTCTTCTGTAGAAGACTCATTACTGTACACCTCTCTTGCTAGGATTCCTTCATCAACTTTTATGTCAATACAGTCAACCATTTTATGCAGCCTCTTATTATAACATCTGTATCCTTTACTATTTGTAGCATACCTCAAGAAGATACGTTCATCAAACCTGTCATCATATTTTCCAAGGTTCTCATCATTATTCTTTATGTAGCAGTTACTCCCAAAGACTTTGAAGTGTTTAATTGAAGCAAGTCTCCCAAGCCATAGTTCACAAGGTGTCTTGTCACTTTGTGGTCTGAGGTGGGCTTTGTTAAGAACATGGACTGTTGTGTGTATTGCTTCTACCCAGTAGGTTTGACCAATGTTCTTCTCATTCATCATTGACCTGGCCATTTCCTGCACTATTCTATTTTTCCTCTCAACTACTCCATTTTGTTGTGGAGTTCTTGGGATTGTGTATTCTCTCTTGATCCCATGCTTATCACAGAATTCCTTGAAGTCACTTGACATAAACTCGCCTCCTCGGTCTGATCTTACTGCCTTTAACCTATTGCCTATTTGAGTCTCAGTTAAAGCCTTAAATATTTTAAACTTCTCAAATGCTTCATCTTTTTCTTTGAGAAAGGCAACCCAATTAAGTCTGGAGTAATCATCAATAATCAGCATGAAGTAGTTTTATTTCCCTATGCCTTCCTATCTTGATGGTCCACATAAATCCATATGAACTAGTTGGAGTGGTTTCTCTGTTGAAGTAAAGCTCTTGGACTTAAATTGTGTCCTGCTTAGCTTTCCTACTTGGCAGGGTTTACACATTGAATCTTGGGGCTTTGATATTCTCGGAATATCTTTTACTGCCTCAAGATTTCTGAGTTTGATTAAGTGGTCAAAGTTTAGATGTACAAGTCTCCTATGCCATAACCATCTTTCATCATGTTTTATTAGATGAAATTCTTCTCTATTTTCTTTCAGCACATATACATTATTTTCTGTCCTTATGCCTTTGGCCACCACTTGTCATGAGTTTACAGACTTTATCTTACAGTCCTTGAATGTGAACACCACTTCACATCCTCTGTCACACATTTGAATTACACTGAGCAGATTATGTTTTAGCCCATCTACAAGTGGAACATCTTGGGATTTTCCTTTTCCATTACTTAAACTCACCATCCCTTTACCCTTTATTTTACCTGGAGCATCATTTCCAAAGGTTACGTTTCCTGATTTTCTTTCACTTAGAGATAGAAATTTACCTTTGTCTCCCATCATATGTTTGGAGCAATCACTATCTATATACCAAGGGTTCATTTTTCTTTGAGCTGACAACACTAATCCACACTTGTCACTTTCTTTCTTCTTCCAAAACTTGACATTTTCAGCAGGGGAATTTAAATCTGGTTCATAGTTCTTTAATCGACAGTCAACAGATTTATGTCCATAGTTATGATAGATGTAGCATTCAATCTCATTGTTCAATAGGTCAAAACTATTGTTGCAGCGTTGTCTACTCATTGACTATTGATTATTTCTTGACCTTCTTAGTTGCATGTCCCTAGACTTAATTTGGCAATTTGCAATCTGTGAAGGTTTGTTACTTGGTTGCATCATTCTTTATTGTGGAAAGTATTTGTTCCTTTTAAATCTTAATTGATCATGTCTAATCCTTAAGGAACAATTTACAGCTTTGTGACCAAAGTTAGAATAGTAGAAACAATACCCATAGAAAAATTCTTTGTACCTGGAAAATGGTTGTCTTCTTTGAGAAAATCGATTTCTTCCATGCTGATGACATCTTTCAGCAGAGAGCGCATTATTTATTTATTCTATAGATTCATTCCTGGCACCTTTTTCCTTACTCGTCCTGGGCGACTGATTGTCTTCCTTTGTTTCTGCAGGTTTGTTGTTGTCATTGGTTGTACATTTGACAAACTTGATGGGTTATTTATTTCTTGGCTTGCCACTACTTGATCCCTCTTCATAACCCAAACCAGTTTTTCAGCTTTAGATTCCTTTTCTAATTCAAAATGGTGGCTAATCCTTCCGATGCTTTGATACTTGACAGATTCTGATTATACAAGGCTTGAAACTTCTCCATCTCTTTCCTAGTTTTCACTACTTCTTGTTCTAGTGCTTCACATCTTGCCTTCTTTTCTGATAACTGTCATTTCAGAATGTCTTCGATTTTCTTTGCCTCTTCTAATTCTACTTTTAGTAGAACAAGGTCATCATCATGTTCTTTACTATCTTTCTCGAACTATATCAACAATTGTCTTTGCTTTTTGTTCTTGATTCTTAGTCTGTCAATCTCTTCCAGTGCACTGATAAGTTCTCCTTCCATGTCAACCACAACTTCTTCTTCATTAACATCACTCCCTGTGTTGTTATTATCATAATCCTATTTGGCCATAAGTATGAAGTCATTTAGTTAATATTCAATAGAGGAGTCATTGTCTTCATCATCTGAAGGATCATAATCATTGTTTACGCAAAGACTTTTCTTCTTAAAGTTATTCTCTTTAAAGAAATTTATGTGTTTGTACTTCTCCTCATCATCACATGTCTGATACTTTCCTTTGTGGGGACATTTGTTTGAAAAATGACCTATCCTACCACAATTGAAACATTTGAAAGTGATCTTACCTTTGTATTTTCTCGATCCCTTCCTCAGTCTCTTCACAAATTTTGCTTCAATTTCATTGGGCTCAGAATCCTCATTCTTGTCTGCTTTAAATGATGCTTCTTTGGAGGTGGGTTTATCTTTAGCTATTCTCATTTCATATGAATTCAATGTTCCTAGAAGTTGATCAAACTCCAAGGTTTTTAGATCATTAATTTCTTCTATAGAAGAGACCTTCGGGTTGAACCTATTTGGGAGAGATCTCAAGATTTTCTGAACTAAAGAAGGTTCCTCAATTTTTTCACCAAGTGCTTTCATTGCATTTACCATTTCTTCTACTCTCAGAAAGTATTTTCCAATAGTTTCATCTTCCTTCATCCTCAGCTGTTCAAACTGTATTCTGTAGGTTTGAAGCTTGGCATCCTTTACCTTTTCATTGCCTTCATAACTGCTAATGAGTTTGTCCCACATTTCTTTGGCAGTTCCTAGATGCATAACTTTTACGAATTCTGCTTTTGAAAGCCCACTCAAGATAATATTCATAGCCTTAGCATTGAAGCTAAATTCTATCTTGTCATCCTTATTAGCTAGTACAACTGGCTTTACATAACTAGTGTCTACCACGTCCTAGACGTCTGCACCTAAAGCCATTATGTAGGTTCTCATTCTAACTGTCCAAAAGGAAAAGTTTGTTCCATTGAATAGAGGGGCCTTATTGGTTGAATTTCCTTCATCGATTGACATGTTTAGGCTCTAGGATCTGCCCTTAGATAAAAGGGGATGGCTCTGATACCAATTGTTGGACAACTAAGAGGGGTGGTGAATCAGTTATTACCATGCTTAAACAATAATGCTTATTTTAAATTCTTTGCAAAGCACTTAATGAAAATCACAATAATGCAGGGAAGTAAACAATAGAACAATCAACATCAATTTCACATATGAAATATACATAGACAGATATTTCCTGAGGAAACCCATAAAGTGTAAAAACCTCTTCTTCTTTATATGATAAGTAATCTTTACATTTTTTACATTATCATACATATGAGCTCCAACTCATTGTGAGGCTACAACCTCTGTATCGCAAGATGCAACTTGTTGACAACACCAATTCTCTGTTTTCTCTAGCACCAACTAGAAGGAAGCACCAAATCCCTGGTTTCTCTAGCACCAACTAGAGGGAAGCACCAACTCCCCAAGTGTTCCAACACCAAATAGATGGAAGCACCAACTTCCAATCATACAGGCACCAACCTGTAAAATAGAGAACAACAGTTCTCCCTTGCACCACCTTGCCACCCTGGTTTCTCTGGCTGCAACTAGATGGAAGCTACAACTCCCTATGTTCAAGCACCCAATTGAACCTCTGAGGACAACAGTCCTCCCTAGCAACTCTCTTCCACCCTAACATATAAATTTTGCTAATGAAACTTATCACAATGATATAATTTTTATCATTGGCTTACCAGACTTATCATTGTTCTTCTACACTGAGATGCCCTGTCTGCATCAATGTCTTTTTCACACTCCTCTACACTTTATGTTCTTCTCCCGTTATGCACTGTGTGTCATCTCCATTTCATCCGCCATTCCTCTACTCTCTATTTCAACTGTTGTACATTCCTCCTTCTACACCCCTAAGTCCTCACAACAACAACAATGCATCTATTCTCTATTCTGCATACTTATAGACTCTGTGCACCTTGTGCATACCCTTCCGCCATTCTTTTGTATGCTCTCTCATGTTGAGTACTCTGCCTGTTCATCATGGTAATTCTTCAGCTTCTCTGGCAGTTGATCCATCTGTCAATTGTCACTGGGTGTTAAGTCGAGATTCTTCAGCTTCTCTGGCAGTTGAGACACTTCATCTTCTCTTTCATAAATGAGATCATCCTCTAGCAGAAACCATCATTTTTTTTAGCTGTTACACTGTGAAGTGAAACAGTAGCCCTCCGATCTTATCCAAATTCATCTGCACTGTTGAATTGGCTTCATTGAATTTTGCGTTCATTTCACTATTTCTCACTTTGGCATTTCAGGATCCCCGTGGTGAATATTTCATTACTCTCCATGTCCCGATCCCTGAAACTCTGAAATGGAGCTTGTCTACACTAGCTCCTTCCTCCATCTTCCACTGATGTGACCAATGGTTGTGACCATGGGCTGAGCCAAAATGTGTTTCACATTTCGTCATTTTGGCAATTCGGAAATCCTGTTATGAGGCTTCTCGACTCTCCAAGTCATGATCCCTGAAACTCTGAAATGGAGCTTGGATCTTCGAGCTCTTCTCTACAGCTCTTCATCGATATGACCACCGATGGTGACCAAGGGATATACCAAAAAAAAAGGTGTTTTCACAATTTTTCTTTTTGGCATTTCAACGTTCCTGTGGTGATGAGTTCTTGATGCTCCATGTACCGGTATCCGAAGCTCCGAAATGGAGCTTGGTTTCACTAGCTCCGATCATTTTGGTATTTCACATTTCTTGTGATGAAGAGTCTCGTTACTTGACTCTTCCAACTCCCGGTATCTAAAGCTCTGAAATGGAGTCAGATCAATGGTCTACACTCTAGATGATTCGACGGTCCAGATCTCTTCGTGATTTCTCACATCGCGATTTCAACATTCTTGACGTGAGATTTCTTGACAACTCCACCTCCCGTTCTGTGAAACTCTGAAATGGAGTCAGCTCAACTTTTTGGCTTTTTGCACTTTGCAACTTCGGGATTCCTTTCGTGAGAGTCCTTGACATCTCCAACTCCCGGTATTTGAACCTCCGGTATGGAGTCTTTGAAATTTCGCGATTTCGCATTTCATGACTTTGAGTTTCACGACTTCGGGACTCCTTTAGTAATATTTCTTGACATCCCCAACTCCCGATATCCAAAACTGTCTCTTGCTTTTGGGATTTCAGCATTTCGCATTTCGCAATTCTGGGACTCCTGTGGTGAAGTGTTTTGACACTTCAACTCCCAGTATCCGAAATTGTCCTCCTTCTTTCGAGATTTCAACGTTTTGCATTTCGCGATTCCAAGACTCTTGATGATGAAGAGTCTTGACTCTTCCACCTCTGGATATTCAAAACTTTGAAATGGAGTTATTTCCTAGTCTGTGAAACTCTTCGTTTTTGTGCCTATTTCGGGATTTCAGCGTTTCAGATTTTGCAACTCTGGGACTCCTGTGTTGAAGAGTCTCAACTCTTGACTTCTCAATCTCTCAGTATCCAAAACTCTGAAATGGAGTTTATGCTTCTGATCTTTCCATGCAATTATCCCTGTGCTATTGATCTTCCTTGCCTGCTTGTTTTCCATCAAAATAAACAAGCACACTCTTGAACTCTTCGTGCACCTCTGCACTATCTCTTTTGCGCTTACGTTGTCCCTGTTTTTCCATTGTCGCATACTCTGATATTTCCATCAATGACAAGAAAACCTTCCTGTAAACATGCCAACAAACTCTAGTGATGAGGAGGTTGCAGCAAGAAAAGTTGTTGATAAATTTGAAGAAGTCATCTTTCATGAAGAAAGAACTCATTTATTTGGGGTTCGTAATATCTTTGAATGAGTTGAAGATGGATCCTGAGAAGGTAAAAGTGATCAAAGAATGGTCATCGCCAAAGAATATCTTTGAGGTCAGAATCTTCCATGGATTAGCTAGTTTTTACAGGAAGTTCATCTGAAATTTTAGTGGAATTAGTGCATCAATGATGGAAACAGTCAAGAAAAGACATAAATCTTTTCATTGGACAGAGGAAGCAGAGAAAAGTTTCAAGTTGTTGAAGGAGAAGATAACTAGACAGCTAGTTCTGGTTTTGCCATATTTCAGCAAAACATTTCAAGTCATATGTGACACAAGTGGATTCGCGATTGGAGTAGTCTTAAGTCAAGACAATAGGTCGATTTCATACTTTAGTGAGAAGCTGAACGAGACGAAGATGAAATATTCAGCGTATGATAAATATTTTTATTCAATGATATAGGCATTGAAGAAATGGAGGCATTACTTGGTTCCGAAAGAGTTTGTCTTGTATAGAGACAACCATGCTTTACAATTCATAACTCGACAGGAGAAATTGAACCAGAAACATGTGAAATGGGTTGAATTTATGCAGAACTTTACTTTTGCTATAAATCACATTTCTCGAACTGCTATCAAGGTTGTTGATGCATTGAGCAGGAAATGTTTGATTCTGCAGGAGTTTCGTGTGAAGACCTTAGGTTTTGATAGCCTTAAGGACATGTACAAAGATGATTCAGATTTCAAGGATGCTTATGAGGCATGTGAGAATCCTGTTTTGAGAGATAGAAGCCAATGGATTGAATATTTAATTCAGGATGGATTATTATTCAAAGGAAATCAGTTGTGTATCCCGAAGAGTTCTATGAGAGAGAATCTTTTGAAGCAAAAACATAGCAGGGGATTGGTTGGACATTTCGTCCATGAAAAAACATTCACGCAACTGAAAAACTTATATTATTGGCCAGGGATGAGGACAGATGTCAAGAAGTTTGTCAACAATTGTAGAATTTTCCAGCACGCGAAGGGGAAAAGATAGAATATAGGGTTGTATCAACCATTTCCAGTACCAGAGAGGCCATGGGACACGGTAAGCATGGATTTTGTGTTAGGAATGTTGAGGAAATAGAGAGGTTGTGATTCCATATTCATAGTAGTCAACAGATTCTAAAAAATGGCACATTTTATTCCATGTCAGAAAACCAGTGATGCAACACACATTGCAAATATTTTTTTCAAAGAAGTTGTTAGAATTCATGGATTACCCAAGAGTATTGTTTCATATTGAGATACCAAATTTGTTGGTCATTTCTGGAGGACACTATGGAAGAATCTAGGAACAAACTTATCTTTTATCTCAGCATATCACCCTCAGATGGATGGACAAACTAAGGTAGTAAATCAGAGCTTGGGATATTTGTTAAGGAGTTTAGTAGCTGAACATCACAGTCAATGGAATCAGATTCTGCCCCAAGTGGAATTTGCATATAATGAATCACCTAATAGGAGCACAGGACATAGCCCATTTCAGATAATGTATGGAATGAAACCGAGAGGAGCATCTGAGTTGAGAGACTTAGAGCAGAGTGAATTCAGAAGTGTTGGAGCAAAGGATTTTGCAGCAAAGATGCAAGAGCTCCACAATAAGATTAAAGAGTGATTGTAGAATTCCAACTTAGAATACAAGCGCAGAGCAGATTAACATAGAAGAGAACTTCAGTTCGAAGTGGGATATTTGGTTTTAGCACATCTGAGAAAAGAAAGTTCCCCATGGGTAACATATAATAAGTTGAAGATGAAGAAGATAGGGCCGTGTAAAATTCTGAGAAAATTTGAGGCCAATTCTTATGAATAGAATTTCTAGATGGTGTGGGCATATTGCCCATATTCAATGTAGCCAATATGTATCCTTACAGAGTAGATGAAACAAAGGGATCATAGGATCAGAAGGAAGTTCAGTGGGTCAGACAGATTCCTGTAGCGGAAAGGCCACAGATGGGAAAGATCATTGATCAAAGAGTTAGCAATAAGACCGAGAGAAAAACATATTTTGAGTATCTGATAAAATGGAAGGAACACCTGATTGAGGATGCCAGTTGGGAGAGGGAAGAAAGTATCCAGAAACATGGACAGACAGTGCAGGAGCTCATGAATAGAAGTTCATGAATTTTTCAGCCAGAGGAGTATGATGCAGGAGCATCGTAAGAAAGCCAACAAAGAAAGTGTAAATCAAAGGAGAGATGGGAATGCACTAGCGCACATTTTGAAGATATTTTGAAATTAAAAAGAGAGCCATTAATGTAAAATATGAAAAGATGTAACTGTTCCTAAATGATTGGGGGATTTTAATGCAGATCTTGAGCGTAGATCTCATCTGCTGGCTATAAACATTTATTGTAATAAATGTAAAGTAGTTATAGCTTTTAATTCTAGATTAGATAGCTTAGAGTGTAGGAGGGAAAACTCTAGAAATCTCCCTCGCATGTATTGTATCAAAAAGAATTATTCTCATGGTAAGAGCAAGAAGTTGTAGAGAAAGAACACAAAGAAGAACAGAGTTTGTATAAATTGTATAAGAATATAGTGGTTGCCATTGAACCCATGTACAGACACACTTGGATTAATATAAAGAAGCTTTGATCCAGTCTCATGGTGTTGTGATGAATACTATTTGCATCTATTAAGTGGTATGTTTATAGTTTTCTTATATTCTATGTTATGCATTTGTTTCAATGCTATGTGTGTGTGTATTCTCATGATTTCATGTTGAATGTATGAAGTCCATGAGAGGAGGAGTATGAGTTTCAATTTTTTCTCGTCTTGAGAATTCCTGCAAGGAGTGCAGTGAAATTCTACAAGGAGTGCGTTGACGAAGTTCTGATTTTTATCTCAGAAAAGCTCAGGAGGGATATTGTGGTTCTCATACCAGTAGAAGTGAAAGATAGCACAGGAGTTGTGCAAGGTGTGCACAGGATGGTTAAATCCTTAGACTTTACCAATTGAGGGGAAATATTGAAGGATTGTTGTTGCAAGGGAGTCCACAGAGTTGGAAGTGACATAACGAGAGGTTATTTGTGGATGTTGCAAGGAGTGCATGTATGAACCCTTTTGAAGTCTTGAGTTTGCAATAGAACAAACCTCAAGAAGGATAGGGACTTGGAAGAAGTTTGAATGGAGGACAAGGTCTAAAGTCTCCTCGCAGAAGGTTAAGTTCAGGAGTCTTGGAGAAGTCTGAACGGATAGTTGAAATTCTCAGAGGGAGAATATCTGAAGTTCTGTGGATCGTTGGATCTCATAGATCAGTGGAAGGGTTAAGGCTGAGTGTCTTTCAACACTCATAAGCTCAGGAGGAGTAGTGGCCGTTGGATTTGGATGAACGAGAGTCGTTGATATCGTGCTTTAATTGCGTTAGTTCGAAATTCAGGGGGTGGAGAATTTTATGACTCAGAGTCAAGAGTTGCGAACTCCTGATAGGAGAAGCCTTGAAAGAATCAGGACCATCAGATCATGGGAAGCTCAGAACCATTGATTTGTGGTGAGGACTTATCACAATTTCGGCTATCGGTGAAGGGTGTTGTTGCATTACAAATCAATGATATGTGAAATCCCTAGGTGCCGAAATATTTGGGCCCTAGGTTTTAGTCAAAGGTCACATCAAGTGAAGTTAAGGGAGGAGCCAAAGATCCATTAGGCCTTTTCGGGGTTTTAGGGATTGAAGGAGCCAGAGGAAGCTCACATCAGGGATCGCGAAGTCGTGGAACCTGAAATACCTTTTCGGGTGGAGGTTGTGGTCACATCAGCTGGTCACATGCATAAGAGTTGGAGCTTAGTGCTTATTCGCACAGGTGTAACTCCTAAGAAGGACCTGTGGAAAACATTTGTGTGTTGAAGGTTCATGGAAGGAATCAAAGAGTCAATCATACTCAAAGGGGAGATTAAGAATTATCCTTAAACCGGGAGGTCAAGCAGAACCTGTTAAGGTAGGGGTGTTGTGTCAGGGATCATCATTTCTCCCATGGGCCCTTTAATGCCCTTCATGTAAGTGAACTTGGTTTGAAACCAGTCTTGATATTCATGTAGTATTTATGTGATCTTGTGAATAGTGACATCATCCCAATAATCTCCAAATTTTTCTAGCTTAGGTTCTTGTTATGTTCCAATATTAACTTTCTTGATTTTAATTAGTTGTCCAATAAAAGGTAGTTCGACTCCCGGTCCTTCTATGTCTCTCTGTCTTTCTGTTTCCATGATGTTCACATTCCTAGGATCATCATCTTCATCGACATTGATATTATAACAACCTTGTAATTTCTAAAGAGTTGCAATCCATTCATCCTCATCTTTCTCCAGAGGGAGGTTAGGTGCCTCCTCAAATACTTTTTGTCTCACAACTTCCAAATCTTGATCTACTGTAGGGTACTGAATTTCAAATAAAAATGTAGCTACAAAATTATGAGTCATACCTTTCCAATGTGCAGTGGTGAGGTGCAATTCCTCTTGAAGATACCAGTTGATAGGGGCTGTGTCCAAAGTGTTAATGAATTTATGCACCCACTTCTCTTGAGGAATGCTTCTCCAGGCTTCCTCACAACTTCGCACATGGTCCTTTGGATAGCTTTGACATACGTATCTAACCTCACAAACTTCTACTTTCTATGAGAAGCATACTATCATCAATGTGCGACATTGCACCTAGTCCTCGATGTTATTATTGTGTGTCCCCCACCATCTTGCTGGCATTTCTTTCAAGGCCTCATCTCGTGCCAACAATCTCTGTTGTACTGGTACAATTTCTTTAAATTCCAATAAAAATGTTTCTAAATGATTTAAACCATCAAATGTGGGAAAATTACTGATTGTTGTGCCAATCCAACGAACTTTCATGGTCAATCTAGCACATATCCTCACAGAAACTTCATACATTTTGTTTTGCTAGTTCTCTGGTGCTTCTTCTAAATCTAATGAGCATGCACTGTCACATCACCAGCTTAAATTCCCATCCATCATAGGATGAATGTAATCCTGCTATCTTGCTGTCAATTTATGGATGTTCTCTAGCTCGTAAGTGTGGTCTTCTTCTATGATGGGCTCTGTGTATCTACGACCTTCGTCAGTATCCAAAGGTGCAATGAACCTATGGCCATCACCTTCAAATGTCATTTTTATTTTCTTTAAGTCGACCACAATAAAATTATTGAAATCCCAATCAATTCCTAACAGTGTAGGATAAGGACAACTATCATCAACTATCTCGATTATTTCGAATTCTAAAAAAATTCTTACCCCGTCGATGTCCACAAGGACATGCTCCAGCCTTCCAAAGGGGCTTATTGCCTACTGATTAGCCATCCTGATTATGATAGGGGAATAAATCAGCTTAGGTTTTCCCATCAGTGCCCAGGTCTACTTCGTCATAACATTGACTTCTAATCCTAAGTTGAGGACCACATAATCTATATAATAATCTCCAATCTGAGCATTCATGTTTAGTTCCTTATTTTTTCCTCTGTTTCTGGATACTTTATGCACTAATCTATTCAGTAAGGGATCTACCTTCCCTAGATCATATTGTCTAATCAAAGTTTGTAGTTCTTGTACATCTCTTTCATCCTTTATCAAATTAATGCAAGTGCATAAGAATTCCATAAGCTTGCTTACCTCTTTTCCTTCCCTGGGCGAAGAAGACTGATCAAATTCCAGAGGCATTCCATATTATCTCACTTTTGGTTGTGTATTTGATGAAGAATCCCGATCTCTTCCAAATTCATTTCTTGCCTCTTCAAATGTTTGCTTCTCTTTTTTTGGATCAAACTCTTGTGTCTTTTCTGCAACTCTTCTGACCCTTGATTCTTCTGTAGTCTTTCCTAGGGTCATTCTCTCTTTGCCTGTAACAGTGCATCATCTAGTGATCACAATGAATCTAGGATCCACTCCACGAGGTTCTGCTAAGATTAGTTGTACTCGTTGGTTTCCTCCTCGTCTCTCCTGAAGTTCGGCTAACAGCGTGGGACAATCTTCTATGACATGTTCAAATGAGTTGCAGTAACTGCAAGTGGTGCAAGGGTGATGATAGTACCTTTCCAAGTGACCTGGCCGTGCGCATTTATAACAAAGGATTTGACCTCAACCTCGACCCATGCCTCCTCCTCGTCCTCTTCCTCTGAATCCACTGTGAGGGTTGAAGTTTCCTCTTCCTGCGGAATTAAACTGTGTAGTATTTCCCTCTTGTTGCATCTCTTCTTGAATCCTATATGTATCTCTTAACCTTTCATGCAAGAGATCATAAGTCCTACAGTCCTTCTCATCATGCCCCACATATTTACAGAATGTGTAGTAAATAGTTGTAGGTGTCTGAATATATTTTTGCATGTAATAACATTCACCAGGGCGATGTCTATTTCTACATACCTCACACAGAGGTATAGTAACCTACTTCAAAGGGATCAGAGCTCCAGAGGACATGTGTTCATGAAATAGGGGGCAGTTATTCTTATCGTGGCCTTCTGTCTTGCATATGATACACTAGATGTATTCTCTTTTATCTTTTCCCTTGTCTTTCTTCATATCTTTGACCTATAGAGATAAACTAGTTAGCTGACTCAAAATTTGACTCATACCTGAGCTGGATTCTCCCATAGGGGATGATTCTAGTTTCATGGTGATCTCTAATGCCTCAGCCTGTGAAGCAACCTTCTACTGTATCATAGGGATTCAGATGTGTGGTAGGAGGGAAAAAATGAACCATTCCTTGTTCTTCTCGTCTGGGATCTAAAAAATCAACTGACCTATTAAGGTCTTAAACCTTTGATAAAACTCCCAAACAGGTTCAACTACTTCCTGCTTGAATTATTTCAGCTTTGTAATGCACTGTGACTCTGAATTGGGTTTCTTGAATTCATAAATCAACGCAGTCTTAATGACATTCAACGATTTCGACTATGCAACTCCTTGGAAAAATTTCATGTACCAGATCAGTGCGTGGTCTCTTAGTGTAATACTAAACTGAGCTGTCTTAACTTCTTCTTCATTGAATTGCTTAATACTCCATATGACTTCGCATATAAACCAATGTTGATCAATATCTTCAGATCCATCTTCCCTAAAGGTGGTTAACCTCATCTCATCTACCATAGATCTTCCTAGGTTTCCTGACTGAGTATGTGTTGAACTGATTGTAATAGTGCTATGAGTGCTTTGATAACTCTAACTACTCTGGTTACTAAATGCTTCTATAACAACAGGGGGAGTAGTAGTACTTACTTTGGTAGCCGGCACAGTTCCTGAAATTTCTGATTCTCCTCGACGAGGTTCTTTAGTCTTCCCTTCCTCTACCCGAGTGGACTTTGAATGTTCCTCGTTCAATAACTCTTCCTCTTCTCAACTATAGAACCCTTCATCTTGTGCTAGTGGTTCGTGATTCTTCTCAAACAAGTTCACCAGAGGAACTTCTCTAAAGTTTCTCACACTGTGCGTATGTCCAACCTCAGTGTCGTTGTCACTGTTTGAATTCTTGAACATTAGCTTTTCAATCTGACCCACTAATGTATCTTCAAGATGTTCTTCTCATGCAATAACATCTTGATCTTCAACTTCAAAAGGTGTAAAAATTTTCCTCTAGGTCCCTTAAAGAAATATCTCTCTACTTGGATATATGACTCTACTTTGTCAATAAAAAACTCAGTAATGTACCCTCCAATGGTGCTATCAAACCAGTGATCTACTGCTCTTGATACGGCATTATCAACTCTCTCTTGACCTTGTTGATCAGGATCGACGTCCAAACCACAGATGGTCTAGATCTGATCTCAAACTGGGTATCTTCTAATATGGATAACCACTTGTATAGCTCCTTATGAATTCCTCCAAAGAAATTCTCGTCTATATCAGTAAAGATATACTTTCCCAACTAGTCTTATGTGCTAAGATTAGGGTTCTTGTTCTGATCTTCTGCGAAGTCCTTTTATTGTTCTTCTATCCACTTCTGAATCTCTGTCTTTGATGGAAACCACCTTGACATTCCCTCAATAAGATCTCGGTCCCGAAAACATAACCATTTGTTGGCATAGGGGCAGACCCAGGGTTCAGCTCTAACAACATACAAACAAGCCCTAACTACTGGCCCTTTTAGAAACACCTACGAAGAAGATGCAGTCTCACCTGAAGTAGTAATAGGGGGTTGCAAGACACAGGTGTGTACAACCATAGGAAATACAAAGTGGATCCAAAACAATAGTAACATAGAATCTAGATATCATTTACCAACTTAAACCTAATTTGCACAGTTATATCTCAGATATAACACAATGATGCAATAATAGAATAATCAGAAGGAAAAAGAACACAACAATCCCATAGAACAACAAGATATACATGGTTCACCCTCTCCCTAGGGTTACGTCCACAGAAATATGTTTCTTGATATTATAGGAAATCATATAGTTCTATTTGTGCTCTTAGCTTTCAGATCTCTCTCTCTCTTTCTCTCTCTCTTTCTCTCCCTTCGCTATGCACCCAGCTGCAGGGTTGATCTTTGCACCTAGCTGAATATCTTACAATACGAGAGTGCCCTCACACATAACACTTATCTCTCTCACAACAATAATCACTCAACCATAGTACTAATGATGAACTCTAAACAAACACATACCAGGTCCTCTAGACCTTTATTTATACATTACAATGATTCTCAGACACCCTTAGGTAGAAACCTAGGTGTCAAAACCCTAAATACCAAAACCCTAGGTGTCTCAAACCCTAGGCCCACTTTGACTTGTGTTTTTCGGTCTTTTCAAGCCTATCTTTCCATATTTCTTGTGAGGTGCTCCAAAGCATCCATTGGTGTCTTTTTCCACTTGCTGACTTGTCCATGATCCTTCCTCCATGTTGATCTATTCTACTCGATATTCTTGTCCAACGACTTTTTTTCCCTTACTTTGCTCCTTCTTTTCTGCTTCTTTGACCACTTCGACCTGATCTCAGTCAATGTGTCTTCTGTGCAGTTCACACTTCATCTCTTCTTTTCCTTTTTCTTTGCTTTCTTTCTCAATCCATACCCAAGGCCCAACATCAACCCTTGAAGAAAGTCCGGTAGCGAATTTCGGTAGCACAAAGGTTTGGTTAATGGACCCAAGTTTGTTTGATGTATAATGGTATGATTTTTGATATATTTGCAGGTAAGATTATTCTATATGGATAATACATGTCATGTCATTTATGGTGGTATGTGGAACATCACATAACTCCTCACGGTTTGAGAGTTATGGCCTTACGAAGTTGGATGACCCTCATATGTTGGCTTGAAGCTCCAAAAGAGCAAAGAAGTCAAATTTCTTGCAAAGAAGAAACTATTTAAATAATAAAGTGAAGTGACAAAGTCAAAGAGGATTATTTAAATAATAAAGTGAAGTGACAAAATCAAAGAGGATTATTTAAATAATAAAGTGAAGTGACAAAGTCAAGGAGGATTATTTAAATAATAAAGTAAATGG
>ML785608.1:191536-215488 GCA_009831015.1 Picea engelmannii | reverse complement strand
TATTGCCTTCTCGGGGATCCCCTGGGCGAAGCATCTCTAGGTTTTATTTCCTATGGCTTTTATCTTTTACCAACTGCTTTTACCCCCTGGGCCTTTAGCCCCTTCTTCCCACAAGACAAAGTGTAACCCTCAAAAGGTCATCCCAATGGACAGAATAGGGGAATGGGATAGATGTGTGGGAAATAGGATGAAAAATGATAGAATGGTGGGAGCGGAACGATGGCTCTACAAATCCCCCTTGGTGGCTAACCAAAACCCATGAATACAAGCTTGCTAAGTCACCCCATCAATCACCCCAACAATGGTCAAGTGGATTAGTGTAAGATCCAAGCAGTCATCAGAAATTAAAGGAACCTAATGCATATATAAGAAGGTTATAACGATCAAACACGACACATACCATGATACCTTGGACCAATTACCTCATGGAGCAAGAGTTCTCTCCGATGCAAGTCCAAGCCGATGGTGATGGAAGCTGCTACTGCTGACAGGACAAATCTGGCAAAGAAGAAGAAATATGGGCCCTCCAGGGCCATGCTCAGGTCAATCCTGCTCTCGGTACTCCATGTCTAGGACCTGTGGGCCTCGAGACATGATCTCCTAGTTATCCATGGATATTGGGGATAACATCTGGCTCCAACTCGGGGACATGTGCTAACTGTAGAGCGCATGAGAACCTTATCAATCTCTGGCATAAACCCGTAGACCTACTCACACTTGACAAGAAAGAATCAGCGACAAAAGGTGGGGTGGTATTGCCACCCCGCAAAATAATATAAGCATACATATGAGATAAAACAATCAAGATGCATATATAAGAGAAACAAACAATAAATGCAGACGGTATAATACACGGAAATTCCTACCTACTCATACTCACCTGTGCAATCATGTCTCACCACCTTGGTGGGGTTTGAGGAGGCGTCCATTGATGGGTAATGGGCGCCTTCTTCCTTCTAAGGTGGACAAGTAATAAGAGTTATCTACTGATTCCATTCCAACCTTGAAGGGTCCAAGCCATGATTGTGTACTTCCTTTTACATTAGTAGGCTCTCCTTTCTGAATATCCCACATCCATACTAACTCTCCCTCTTTGTATTTTCGGATCTTGCATTTTTCATTTCCTTGAATAACCCTGGTGTATTGTACTGAGGGAGGTGGGTGGGCTTCTGGAGTAAAGGTTTCTTGCTGGGATGGATGTATCTGCACATCGTCTTCATTCTTTGGTATTTTCAGTATTTTCACCGTCCCTACTTCTTTACTTTGAAATTGGTCTAGAAGTTGTTGATATTCTTCTTTCTTGGGCCACTCAATCTGGTCAAAATATTCTTTCGTAGTAAAGGGCATGCCTTCTGGAGAGTATTCTTGAATAGTTTGTATCACATCCTTTTGCGCTTCATTCTCAGCAGGGGCGACATCATGTACATGAGTTCCGGTTAGTGGCACATTTAGTAATCGTCCAGTTGCCCCATATTTCAAAGGTAAACGCAGAAAGGTGAGATCCATCTCAAGGGACCCGCCTATCATCGCACCAAACTTTCTAGACAAAAGCATTCCCCACACATCCGGGACATCAACAACTATAATCTCTATTCGATCTGTCTTCTCGGGGAATTCCTTCAGTTGTACTTCGATATTTTCAATTACACCATGTGTGGGTATAGCTTTGGATTCAAATCCACACACATTTCTGTAAGGTCTGGTTACCTTTAGGCCCATCTGCTGCATGAATTTGAGAGACATCATATTTTCACCAGCACCTGTATCCAGCATGCAGTTGTTGAGACATTTATTGTTCATTGTAAGAGTCATGAAGAAGGGAGGATTTTCACCGTAGTGGATTCTAAAATGATTTGCTTGTAACAAAATTGGGGGTTCCACAGGCTCAGCCGTTCCTGAAAAGAAGTTGTTGAAGATTTCTTTAATAGAAGGGATCTTAATGGCTTCTTTTAGAGGAGCATTCACATGCATTTTTGACAAAGCTCCTTCAAGGTCAAAATCAAGGGTAATCTTGTCAGCTTTGGGATTTTTAGGAGGAGGAACTTCAGATGATTTTTATTGATCATTTGTAGGTTGGCTTGGGTTCCTTCTCCGATACACTTGGACTTCTTTCTTTTTTATCTTCTCACGTGATTCTTGATCCAAGTTGTTGATTATGGCTAACCTTGCTACTCGGGCTGCTTCCTTCAAGACTTGTTTATGTTCTTCATCAGTGATATTTATCTGAGGGAGATCTGAGAAGCAGTCAAAGTTGTTGACTTGTTGTTGGCTGGCATTATAAGAACACTCGTTCTCCCAATGTGCTTCACTGCACTCCAGACACTAGGGATTTTCATCGACGACATTTGCAGAGGCCAGAGTATTTGGGACTTAATTTTCCTTCTTAGGTTTGTAATTTTGATTCCCCTTTTGGAAAGGCCCTTTGAATGGAGGTCTAGGCGCCTGGGTCTGGGACTTTTCAAGTCTCACGATTCAGTTCATCATTTCCTCTTGATTCTTCATGATGCTATCTACTGAAGCTTGTAGCTTACTAATACTGGTGCACAGATCCAAAGCAGGCTCGACATTGTGTATTGTTTTCTGCTTGACATCTATCTTTCCCCTAGGGTTGGAAAAAGGCTCAATCTTGGATGACAGAATATTTCCTTGAATCTTTGTCGCAAGCTCTTGGGCTTCTTGAATGGATTGAGGATTTTTCTCTCTGAGGAGATACCCTAACTAGCCATTGAAATATCTAGTATAAAGGTGTATGAGATAATCATATTTTGGATGATGGCTTAGGGGAATTCGCTGGAGTAAGGCTTCAAATCTGGTATGAAACTCCCAAATGGATTCATTTTCACGTCTGGCAATGCCATATAGTCGGGTGAGTAGCATGTTTGGGTCTTCCTTGATGCTCCACCTTCTGAGGAAGAGTTCTTCAAGTCTATCCATGGTCTTAATGCTTCCATCAGGTAGGCCAAGATACCAACGTCTTGCAGCATCATAAAGGGTAGCAGAGAAAAGCTTCATGACCAAGTCTTCAGCATCATCACTAAAGGGGTGAAGTTGAAAAAATTCCCAGAAACTACTCATGTGCTCTTTGGCACTGGTAGCATCAGTGCCGGTGAACTTAGGAAACCACTTCTCATATTTAGGTGGCATTTGCCTAGGGTAACCAGGTATAGCTGACATGTCTAAAGGCTTGAACAAAGTAGATGACCATTGTCTCTGATTGTTGACTGGGTTTGTAGTACGGGTTTGAGAAGTAGACATGTTTAAAGGAAGTCTCTTTCCAAAAAGTGACTTGACAACAGGTGAATTAGCAGGAGGCTTCCTTTTGAAAGATATAGGAGGGTTATTGAACCTCTTTTTGGTTTGTGGAGTCGCCAGATAGTTTCCTTGAAACTACCAAAGAATAGGGGGAAAAAGGTAGTGGAGTCGCCAGGTAAGCTTGTAAGAAAAAGGTCTCTGGGGTAAAGCTTACCAAAGGTTTGTCATTGAGGAAGATTGACTCAGTGTTCCCCGACAACAGCGCCAAAAATGTTATCGCTCAGTTTGTAGTCTAGGTCAAATGGCTGAAAGGTAAGGATTCAAACTAGTGGAACATGAGCTTCCCCACCCATTGTCACCTCAATGGGGGGCTCTTTCTATTTAGGGTGGCTAATCCCAAGGGAGACATCCCTAGCAATCTGGGGTTTTGAAAGGAAAAAGGTTTTTCAGGATCAAGGTAAGTTTTTCCCTTTCACAGATCACCGCCAAGAAGATAGTCAAAATGAAGGTATTCCACAGAATAGGCACCGGTTTGCGAGACATGGAAATAATAAAACTAAAATGTACAACAGTGGTTAGTACTTCATAAACTAATGACTATATTTATTATATATATAGGAGCACTTATAGAAATAATTATTGATGAAGTTAATGACTGCAAAAAATGACTATGGCTTGTAATATTACTTTTCAATAACACTGGAAATGATATAGCATCAATATAGATAATCAACCCTTGAATCAACACAACGCTTTAGATATCATTAAATGCTCACATACAATAGATTTGTTGTGTCACTATACTAAGGGTGACGTCAACCTAGTCCTAGGGTTAGTTTGATAGGCAAAGAGGTGGACGTTTTGCAAATTATCCAATGGCAATAATCAACACTTCAATGTCTATGCTAGATGACTAAGCCACAACGTTTTATATCAAGCAAGAGCCAAAAAGAGGCATGACATCATCATTTAATTAGGGTTAGTGAGACACTAGGGTTAGTAGGGTTTCAAATTCAAGAAGTTTAGAAATGTTGTTTTAACACAATAATGTCAACGTTGGAGTTCTAGACTAGTGCCTTAGGGTATAATGAAGTCAAGGAGCAAGGCTAAAGTCTCGGGAGAATCTAAATTCAAGGACTAGAGAGTTAGGATTTCTAGTGCTGCAATGGCAGGGCCACAAAGTCAAAACCCTAAGGGTAGGAGGCTCATTCCGGTGTTGCTTAAGCAAGGACTCATGCTCCTCCCTCTTTCCTTAAAAATCCTTGGCAAAAACGGCTAGTTTCAAAACACAAATCTAGGGATGAAAAGTGTTACAAAGACAAGGCCTTTCAAACCCTAAAGGTCAAAACCCTAGGTGTAAACTCAATTAGGCCTAGGACATCTTCCTTCTTCAATTTATGTTTCAAAACTAACTTAGAAAAAGGGGAATTAGTGTAGCAATGACTAGGCTAGATTCTCCTTAATCAATGGCTAAAATAAGTCTTCTATCATGGGGACATGAAGCAAGTACCTACTTGTGTGCTTGCTACCTAGGGTTTCAATGATTAAGAAAAATAATAACAATGTAACCATAAATGTAAGAGATTTAACCTACAACCATTCAATTAAGAAGTTTTGCATGAGAAATACACTTACAAATCAATGAAGAGCTTATCAAACCGTAGTTGTAAACCTTCCAATGATAGAAAACACCATAAACATGCCAAGAATGATTCTCCACAAGAGTAGCGCCTCAACGCCAAGAGAAAATACAAAGACAAAAGACTAAAATGATCCTCTCACAAGAGAGTGAGTTGTGTTATGTTCAAAATGAGGCTCAACGTCCTCTATTTATACCAATCTTATGACCTTTAATTACAAAAATGGGTCATTAAAACAGTCGACAAGGCTGACTAACAATAATTACATTATTTGTCACATTAAATGATAAAAATGTCACAATATGAGCTCAAAGGGAGACGTCAGGCCCCTCTGAGGGAGACGTTGCCCCTTTTTGGGCAAGATCATCATCTAAAAGGAAAAACGTTGGCCCTTCTAGGGCTCCTGCAAGCTGCCACACGTGCCAAATGATCCCAGCACACTGCCTCATGCTCCAGAAAACGTCCAGCCTACCCTAGGTGGTGTCCTGTCCATAAAAAACAATCATCTCATCTGCTGGGGGTGATCCCCCTTAGGTCAGGCTCTGCTATGGTGTCCTGGTGGAATGTCTTTCTGTCTTCTTTGTGCAAGGGATCATCAAAACATTGTCCTGCCTCTACCATCCCAACAACCATCTGATGGGTTCTTCATCCCCGTGGAGGTCCGAACTGATCGTATCCCCATGTGTACCGGTCCACTGGTACTTGTCCGCCGGGCATGGTCCTGCACATCAAAGACTACGCCCTCCATGGGCTCAGCAGTCCTAGGGATCATAACAATGTCAATCATATTTCATCATTAAATTTATCAAATACATGCATGAAATCGCTAGCATATCATCTAAGAGCTCAAAGACATTACACAGATCTACTATACAAAGATGAAGAAGACCAACAAAACAACCTATTGGGATAATACCCATAAGAGATGGAAAGTTTCCTCAGAAGATCATTCAAGCCATGTTTTTATGAGGTGATGTGGTCTAGGGATGTCCAGTCATAGTAAGACCAAGGGCAGGTGTTGTCTGTGGGTACCTTTGTAGGAGGTGAGTTGTACCCATCATGGATGCATTTTTCCAAGCCCTTTATTGCCTTTATTTTTCTTTTATTGCTTTTCTTTCTTCTTTATTTCAAGGTTTGACCAGAGGACACTACCTTGGTGTGGTGACCAGAGCTGACAGTGTTACCCACTGGTATCTTCATAGAAATGATAAGGCTGGCTCGTGATGAGACCCCCTTTCCCTTGGCCNCAAAGGTCACTGCCCTGGCGTGGTGACCAGATAGTGGCAATGTCATACTGCTGGATACCCATGAACATAATGGGCTGGCTTGTGATGAGACCTCCCATCCTCTTGGTTAGGTCTTCTTTTATTATTTTTCTTAGGGTCCCTTTAGTTTCTTATCGAGAGGCTTTTTATTGCCTTCTCGGAAATCCCCTGGGTGAAGCATCTCTAGGTTTTATTTCCTATGGATTTTATCTTTTACCAGCTTCTTTTACCCCCGGGCCTTTAGCCCCTTCTTCCCACAAGACAAAGTGTAACCCTCAAAAGGTCATCCCAATGGTCGGACTAGGGGAATGGGATAGATGTGCGGGAAATAGGATGAAAAATGATAGAATGGTGGGAGCGGAACGATGGCTCTACAAATCCCCCTTGGTGGCTAACCAAAACCCATGAATATAAGCTTGCTAAGTCACCCCATCAATCACCCCAACAATGGTCAAGTGGATTAGTGTAAGATCCAAGCAGTCATCAGAAATGAAAGGAACCTAATGAATATATAAGAAGGTTATAACAATCAAACATGACACATACCATGATACCTTGGACCAATTACCTCATGGAGCAAGAGTCCTCTCCGATGCAAGTCCAAGCCGATGGTGATGGAAGCTGCTGCTGCTGACAGGACAAATCTGGCGAAGAAGAAGAAAGATGGGCCCTCCAGGGCCATGCTCAGGTCAATCCTGCTCTCGGTAGTCCATGTCTAGGACCTGTAGGCCTCGAGACATGATCTCCTAGTTATCCCTAGATATCGGGGATAACAGTACACACATGTGAGGTAAGGTTAGTCTGCATGTGGTGAATTTATAGAGGCAAGTTAAGGGTGGCAGATGCCAGCGGATCGAGGAGACGCATGGTAGTCTATCACAGATGACGACCTATGGTTTGTCTCTTCCCTGTCACCCTATATGAGCAACATTTCATTGTACAATGTTAATTTAGAGTTTATTATATATAAATATATACAATTTGCATAAATTTTATGATAAATAATGTGATTATAATCATGAAATAAATATTTAAACTTAATGAATGTTCTTTAATTTTTTAATGGTATATTGATTTTTATATATTTATATTGGGTCTTTTTATTATTTATTTTAAAAATAATGTTAATTTTTTTATTTTATTTTAAATTATTTTTAAGTTACATAAGTTATAATAAGTTTAAAACAAATTAATTATTTTATAGGATTTAAAACTAGTTATTTTGGATACCCTTCCGTATGGGATAGAAATTTAAAAGTTTAGAACAACTCCATGTAAACTCTATTCTTAAATGTGATTTAAAAATATTAGATGTTTTATAAGGTGGAGCGGCCCAATTGATGGTCATAAAGTTCCAAAAATATTTAGGCTAAACTTCTATCAAATGAAGGCTTTTTGGTTATTTTTTCGAGACATTTGCTCCAAATCTTCTAGAAAATTGTTAGATTCATATTTGAGTGATTATTTCTATATAATTGGTGTCCAGGAGTTTTTCAGTATGCCGAATTCATTTATACTTTCAAAACTAGATTTTAAACAACCAAAATTAGTGATTTTGAGCAGATTTATATTGCCACATTCGGACTAAAAATATCATTTAGTAGAATAGTTAGACAAGACTCTTCTAAAACCGACCTATTTAATACAGATTCAAATATTTCATACCTACAGGTGTTGTATCTATTTAAAATAGTCATTGGTGTAAAATCATAGGTATTATCATTTAAAGTAATACCTACTTCTGTCAAGTAATGAGGGTTTGCTACATCTTTGGAATACATAATGTGTTGTAAACTCATACCTATTGTACTGAAAATTTATACGGACAACTATATGTTAATTAGGGGTTGTCTCTAGTTTTATTATAGTAACTATAGGAAATGTAAAGTATTCAGTTTTATTATAGTAACTATAGGAAATAGACTATGTGCAACATCAAATGTTTGACCTCAATCTAGTTTGTTCCAGAAATATGAAGGACAATTCATTAGAATAACTTAATTATGGCATATTTTTATTATTCTTATAGAAAGGAAGTGCTCTATGGGAGACTTTCAAAGGGTGGAATCATATTATAGCATCATATAAACATTAATGATTGTTATTTAAAAATGGACAGAACAATTTATTATGCAATTCATGAGGCAGTCAAGAGGAATATAGTTCAACCTTCTTGCATAGAAATATACCCATTTATATACAAACATGATTAAAAAAAGTTTCATGGTGCTTAAAGATTCTCTTATTTTTAACATTGTGTGCCTATGTATAATCATTTAAAAAATGAAAAAACCCACTTGCCATAACATAAACATTACAATAAAATAATGAAAAAACCCACTTTCCATAATATAAACATTACAATTGACAAAAAGAGTTTGCGACCCTCCATGTTATAGCCCACACACTACCATCATAAATACCATACTCTTATTCAACATATGATGATCAAAATACAAGCATTAATCATAAACATGGAATTGTCAAGAACAAAGAAAATGAGAGCAAGTATAGTGAGCCTGTGTCTACTCAACAAAGCTCTCAAACCACTGCAAATATGCTAAACATGATGAGGAAACCCTAGTTTTATCAGATGCAGAGGAGAAGTTTGAAGGAATCCCACAATTGAGCATAACAGTTGTCAAGGTTCTAGAAAAAGAAGAAAACTTGGAACTAAGAAAATTAGTGGATATCAAGATAGCACTGAAAATAAGGAAAAAATATGTAATATATTTTAAGAGAAGAGGGTATAGGATGATTCATATTAATGCAGAGAATGTCAATAAAAATCATAAAATCGACCCTCACACCTACAAAAACCATTAGATCTATAGATCTATGGTTGAGATTGGTTTTAATATTATGATGTAATATTTGAATTCCAAACCAGTCGGATTTTAAACAAATAATAGGTGTATTCTATAATATTGCGGGTCTGCTAAAGGTTGGGTCCACCACCACACTTTATAACCTCCACAATGAATACATGCCGTCCAATTCCAGATCGGATTTTAAACACAACTCAAAACTATATTGGATTTGAATTACAAGTACAGATCCTGACGTTAACCCATGTGCATATACCTTCACCGCAATCGATTATCATTGTCTATATTATCCCTATATCGATTCTTAAACAACATGATTTCAAACATATAATTACTCATGGTTTTACTGTACTAAACAAATAAATTCTAATTGAAATAGAGCTTATATTTCGAATTGAAATCTCAAAATGCACTTACAGTCTCGTTCTCGACGAATTTGATGGAAATTTTGCAGAGTTATATATGATTCACGAAGCAATCAATTGATCATATACACATAATGAACTTTGGGAATGAAGAATTCTAGTCTAATGTTTTAATCTCCTTGTTTGATAATTAAAAATTTGCCAATTTTGTCCTTATTCCAATTCCAAGTGATCCCCCCCAAATGAAATAGCCTCAATGGGCTTAAATAAAAACAAATTCAGTTTCTCAGATCCACTAAAATTGGATAGAGAACCTTATTCAACCCTAGATCCTACAATCTAGCCTAAAAATCAAAACAACTTCTATCTCTGTTACAAAGAAGGATTTGAAACCCTTGTTGTATTATTTGATTTGACTTCTAAATTTAATTAAAACAGAAAAAAAAAATAAGATAACCAACTCTCTTTGGTAAACTTGACTTCGACTTCAAATCCAATGATGTTTTTTTCTTTGAGCTCATGCTCCTGCATCAGACTCCTCAGGTCATAATAATTCATGAACTCCTGTTCATGAGTTCTTATATAGTACGACCACTTTTCTCTATGAGTGAAATAGTTACCCAAGTAGCATCTTCTAGTCGATGATCCTTCCACCTCACTAAGTACTCATAGTAATCTTTCCCTCTCATCTTCTTCAACACTCTGGTATCCACAATTGTTTCCATCTACAACTTGTTCTCTAGAAGAATTTGTTTCTACCAATTTACTTGTTGTCCTGTGTCTCTGTCCAAATCATTTGTTGACTGTTCTACTTCAGGTTCCAAATATGAATATAAATCTGCTACATTAAATATGGGAGAGATTCCCATGTCTTTTGGAAGTTCAATCTCATAAGCATTGGATGAAAACTTTCTCAAAATCTTGCAAGGCCCAATCTTTTTAACCTTCAATTTGTTATATGTGCCTCTAGGAAATATTTCTTTCCTCAAATGCCAATACTAAATCTCCTTCTTCAAAACCAACTTCACTTCTCTTCAAATCTGCTTTCTATTTGTTCTTGAAACTATTTTAATGTAACTGTTCTTTAAATTTTTCATGCAACATTTGCATATTTGAAGCATTTACGCTTCTCTTCTCCATATCTCCCATATCTCTAAGATCAAACACTCCTCCTGGGTTCACTCCATAGATAATATTAAAAGGAATTAACCATGTACTTTTGTTGGGTGAGTCATTATAAGCAAATTCATCTTGTGGTAAAGCTAAATCCCACTTATTAGGATGTTCACTTACCAAACTTATCAATATATTACCCAAACTTATGTTTGACCATATGTTTGAGGATGGTAGGATGAATTAAAGTTAATACTTGTTCCCAATTTCTTCCCCAATGTCCTCCAGAAGTGTCCAACAAACTTAGTATCTTTGTGTGAAACAATACTAATAGGAAGACCATGCAGTCTTACTACTTTTTAAAAAGCAGAGTTGCAATATAAGTTCATCACTAGTTTTGTAACAGGGTATAAAATACGCTATTTTAGAAAATCTATCTACCACAACAAAAATCAAATCATTGCATCTTTGAGTTCATGGAAATCCCAAAACAAAAACCATACTGACATCATCCCAAGGTATTTCTAGAATTGGAAGTGGATAATATAAGCATGTGTTCTGGTGTCTACCTTTTGCATGCTGACAAATTTTGCATCTTCCCACAAATTTCTGAACATGAGTCCTCATTCTTGGGCAATAATAAAAATTATTCAACTGAGCATAATTTTTTTCATTGCCAATAGAACCAACAAGTCCTCCACTGTGATTTTCCTGCAATGAATTCTCCCTCATTGAACATTTTCGAATGCACAATTTAATTCCTTTGAACAACAATCCTTCGTGCAGCATGAAATCCATCCATGGACTTCTATCTCACAAAACTAGATTCTGACGTGCTTCATATGCTTCCTTAAAATCTGCATCTTCATGGTACATATCTTTGAGATGTTCTATTCCAAGAACACTCACTTGGAACTCCTGCAAAACCAAACACCTTCTACTCAAAGCATCTACAACCTTGTTAGAGCTTCCACTAATATGTTTTAATACAAAAGTAAAATGTTGCATGAATTCTACCCATTTAACATGTTTCTGATTTAATTTATCTTTCTTAGTTATGAACTACAAAGCATGATTGTCAGAATATAAAAAAACCTCTTTAGGCATGAGGTAATGCCTTCATTTATTCAAATCTTGTATTACTGCATAGAATTATTTATCATAAATGGAGTATTATGTTTTTCCACATTCAGTTTCTCACTGAAATATACAATTGGCCTGTCATCTTGACTCAAAAAGCCTCCAACTACTTTCCCATTGGCATCACATATAAGTGTAAATATTTTTTGCAAGTTTGGGAGAGCTAAGATAGGTCTCTCAACAATCTTTTTCTTCAGCAGTTTGAATCAATTTTTTTGTTGCCTTTGTCCATCTAAATGGTTGTTTTTCTTTCTTCAAAGTTTCTAGGATTGGATCACAAATACCACTAAAGTTTCTTATAATTTTCCTATAGAATCTTGACAACCCATGAAAACTTCTAACTTCAAATATGTTTCTTGGAGATGGACACTCTTTAATTTCTTTCACTTTCTCTGGATCCATCTTTAATCCTTCTTGTGAAACCACAAATCCTAAATAAACCAATTTTGTTTTCATAAAGAAACATTTCTTCAAGTTTATTAAGAGTTTCTCTTGATGTATTTTCTTCAGAACCGAATTCAAGTGCCTAACATTTTATTCTCTAGTTTTAGTAAAAACAATAATATCATCTAAATAAACAATAACAAATTTCCCTGTGAATTCCTCAAGTAATTCATTCATAAGTCTCATTAAATTACTGGGTGCATTAGTTAAACCAAAAGACATAACCAACCACTCATACATTCCATTGTTTGTCTTGAAGGTTGTTTTCCATTCATCACCGTCCCTCATTCTAATTTGATGATATCCACTTTTCAAATATATCTTTAAAAAATATTTGGCACCACTTAAACAATCCATCAAATCATCCATTCTGGGTAAAGGAAAATGATACCGGATGGTGATTTTATTTATGGCTCTAGAATCTGTGCACATTCCCCACTCTCCTCCTTTCTTCAGACTCAAAACTGTAGATAAATCACATGGAATCAAGCTTTCTCTGACCAGTCCCTTGTTCAACAGTTGTTGCACTTGTTTTCCAATCTCTTCATTTTTTGTTGGAGTCATTCTGTAAGCTACTTTGTTTGGCAATTTGGCTCCAGGAATCAAGTCTATATGATGGTTAATACTTCTAAAAGGTGGTAATCCATTAGGAAAATCATCAACTACAATATCCACATACTCCTCTAACAATTTATGAACTTCAATAGGCAAGTCATTTATTCTTGTGTTGGTTAAAAAATTCCTAGTTTTTCAAACAACAACAAAGCTTACCTCTTCATCTTGCACATGCTTCAAAAATTCCTTTTCTGTAACCAACATTACTTTTGGACTTGTTTTCTCCTCTGCTCTTTCATCCTTAAGAGGAATAAGATTATGCCTTCTTCCTTCCTTATCAAATGTAAATGTATTCTCTCTGCCAGTGTACACCATATTTCTGTCATATTTCTGTCATATTTCCATGGTTTGCCCAACAACACATGACAAACATCCATCAGAATGTCATCACATAAAATATGATCCTTATAATTTTCGATATAGAAATTAACTCTTCATTGTTCATTCACTGATACTTGATGCCCCTTTTGCAACCAAGAAACTATATATGGTGTAGGATTCATCTCCTTCTGCAATCCTAACTTCTTAACCATTTCCACAGAAACCAAATTATTAGTACTACCATTATCAATAATCAATTTGCAACACTTACCATTTTATTTGCACATTGTTATGAACAATTTTTTCCTTTTTGTTGGTTCATGCACTTCCTTGTTTGATTTCAGTAAATTTATCCTCATCAATAAGGATTCTCCTGCCTCTGGAACTTCAACATTATCCTCTAGTACTCTTGTTTCATTTCCATCTTGTGCAATCTGGAAATTTCCTTGTCTTGCAACATTCTCTAGACAATCCCATGACATATGGCCTGTCTTACCACATGTGTAACATATTACCTCATATCCTCTACCTCTTCCTCGACCTCTCTGAAAATATACTCTTCCTCTGAAGTCTCTTCCTCTTCCTCTTGAGGATTGTTCTTGTTGATTTGATGTATCAACTTCTTCCTTCTGAGCTGAAAAATTATTCCTCCCAGCTTGCTATCCCTTACCTCTGTAAGCTTGACCTTTCCCTTTTCCTGAATTATGTCTTCCATTCATCTTCTCTTCCACCTTTAAGTCACATTGGTATTCCTTCTCCATTGTATTTGGTGATAAGAGACTCAATTCATCTTGTATTTCTAATTTTATACCATTCATATACCTTGCTACCTTCTTTGAGCTATCTTCAGTATAACCAGCTATAACATTCACCTTATAAAACTCTTTAGTGTACTCTCTAATAGTTAGAAATATATGTATAAGATTTTGTATCTGTCTATGCAAGGCAAGATGAAAGTCTTTAGGTAAGAATTTACCTTTTAACTTTGCAACCATTCTATCCCAACTTTTAATTGGCAGTTTGTTATTCATTTTTCTCTCTGCTTGAACACCATCCCACCATAACAAAGCATGGCACTTCATCTTTGTGGCTGTAAATTTCACCTTCTTTTCATCAGGAACCTCATCATAATCAACGTGTTTTTCTAACACATTGATCCAATCAACCAATTCTTCTGGATTTAAGCCTCCACTGTATGAAACTATCTTTGTTCAAGACTTTGAACTAGCTCCCATAACTTCTTTTAATAATTTCAGTGCAAGTTTTTCTTATGGCACTTCTTCTTCTTCTTTTGTATTATCCTCTTGCTCAGCTTCATTGACATCACCTGCTTCAAGATATCTTCTCCCAACATTTCTTATGGCTTCAACTTTTGCACGCAGAGCTCTCATTTCCTCCATCACCTCTGCATTTGCAATTGGTCTTCCTCTACGACCTCCTCGGCCATGTCCTCTTAGAAACTGAAATTCCATTTCAGAATGTAATAAATTCTTTTGAGAATTACTACAAGCTTGAATTTCTCCTTCTTCTATCAATGGAAGAGGTGAGAAATAAATTCTCCCTTTTATACACTTACAGGAATCAAAATGTCCTTCTCCGATATCACTTAATGCAGAGAATGTCAATAAAACTTATAAAATCAACCCTCATACCTACAACAACCGTTATATCTATAGATCTACGGTTGAGATTAGTTTTAATATTATGATGTAATATTAAAATTCCAAACCATAGTTAGATTTCAAACAAATAACATGCGTATTCTATAAGATTATGGGTCCACCAAAGGTCGGGTCCACCACTGTGCTTTATAACCTCCGCAATGAATACAGGCCATTCGATTCCATATCAGATTTTAAACACAACTCAACACTATATTGGATTTGAATTATGGGTATAGGTCCCGACGTTAATCCGTGTGCATATACCTTCACCACAATAGATTATGATCATTGATTTTAGCCCTAGATCGTTTCTTAAACCACATGATTTCAAACATATAATTACTACTGATTTTAATGTACTAAACAAAAAAATTCTAATTGAAATAGAGCTTATATTTCGGATTGAAATCTCAAAATGCACTTACAGTCTCGTTCTTGACGAATTTGATTGAAATTTTCCAGAGTTATATATGATTCACAAAGCAATCAATTGATCATATACACACAATGAACTTTGGGGATGAAGAATTCCAGTCTAACCTTTTAATCTCTTTATTTGATAATCAAAAATTTTTCAATTTTGTCCTTATTCCAATTCCAACTGACCCCCCCCCCCAAATTCAATAGCCTTGATGGGATTAAATAAAAACAAATTCGTTTTCTCAGATTCACTAAAATTGGATCGAGCACCTTATTCAACCCTAGATCCTACAATATAGCCTAAAAATAAAAACAACTTCTATCTTTGTTACAATGAAGGATTCAAAATCCTTGTTGTATTATTCGATTTGACTTCTAAATTTAATTAAAACATAAAAAAAAATTAAGAGAACCGACTCTCTTTGGTAAACTTGACTTCAACGTCAAATCCAATGATGTTTTGTTCTTTGAGATTGTTGGAGCCTCCCTTGTTTTTCACCTCGTGCAATTTTCAATTTTTGATACTTGAGATCTAAAGTTGTTTTTTCTTTTTCTTCCGAAATCATAAAACTATGAAATCTTGTCGCGTGAATAGAAATGCTTTTTCACTTTCAAAAAAGATCCATTTTTCGCAAGTATGATTGCTTTTTTGTTTTATTTCGGGACATCGCAAGCCAGATACTTCAATCTCTGAATTCATAAGTCCCGAAACACGAAACTGCGAATTCGTTTTTTGTTTTTTCGCGCAAAACATTAGCTAGGGTAAAAAAAATTAAACTCATGAGTATGTATATTCGAGAATTCGCGCCTCGGCATTCATCGAACCTATTTTTTTGTTTTTTCAGTCCCGAGAGCCGAGAACACGATAAATTTTGTGATAACCTTGGTCAAGGATCAAAGGTAAAAAACTAACCATGGTTAAATTTGGTTCTCGGCACGTCGTCACTCGACACTTTCTTTCATCGAGTTAAGGTGTCCAAAACTCTGATTCACGAAGTTGCGACATAATTATAGCGAGACTAATTAGTCGCTTAATCTAAGATTTGATTCTCTTAATTCGAGCCTTAATTATCGCCACATCGCGATATCGCGACTCGGCATATCATTCTCCCAAAAGTTTGTCTTCGAATTCCCGAGTCACGATATGGCGATTAAGTTAATTACATAATTAAGGATGCGCCAAATCACGGTTGCTGTTAATTACGTTAAAATCGGCACTCGCAGTCTCGCGAGTTGAAGAGTCAAAATATGAAAAGGAAATTCACGATGCAGGGAAAAGCGAGAACATTATTTAAGTCGTTAAGATTTGTAATTTTAAATTAAACGAGATTCGTCCTGCACATCGAGGTTGGCACTCTTCACGAGGTATTTACTTGCTCCCCATAACCCGACTACCTGTCAAGCCGTCGAAAATTGATGGCATTAATGAAGAATTAGGGTAAAATCCACGAATAAATAAGATCGGATTTATACAATAAATTTGGTTTTATTTACGATTTGACAGACTCATTTCAAAGGTACAGGATTTTCAAATATATACGAGAGTTTCATTCTATTTTAAACATTTCTCATAAGCGCACAGAGCTCACCTTTCTCCGAGGGAACTCATTTCCGCATGTATACACAGGTCTATTGCAGAAGAGCGAAAAAGCAAGCATCAGCCATGGCTCCAAGGAGAGTAGCGAAAGTGAATGTCGAAGTTGCACCGCAGGGTCCAGACAACGTCTCAGATACTTCGCCTCGGACTAGCGGCTCCGTACCCACCTGGTCATTTATTTCAGACATTCTACAATCCGAGTTGGTAAACTATTCAGACTCAGATGACGATGACAATGATATTGTAAAGGACGACCTGAACACTAAGTACAAGACAATTGTTCAGAAGCTACTGGAGACTTCTGAATATATATATGGCAATGAATTCCTGGAAGAATTCAAAAAGAAGGAGTGCGAAGAATATGATAAAACCATGTCTGGTTTGATAAAAGATTGGGTTTCGCACTCCGCGACATTCAGAGCGAATGACAAGGGCGTGTATTCAATTTCTTCGCTGGAGCCACAGTATATGTATGTGGCGATGATGACGTGTCGACTTTTCGGAAGTGAGGATACCGCGCATTTTTACATCTGGTGGGTACCTCTCATATTTCGGGTAGCAGAAGGTTTCTCATTTAATTGGGTGAAGATGCTCTCCGACAATTTGTTCAACAGGGTCACAGAGTACCGGGAGAAAAAAGCAGCCGGGAGACCATCCAGATTCTTCATGTCCGTGTATATCATGGATGCAATATGCTCCATGACACCTTTTCCTTTGATGAATTGGGCTTGGAATCCAACCCAAGAAAAAACTGTGCATGAGTACCACGACAAGCTGTGGGAAAATAACACAAATAAGTTTATTTATGAGATTTTCAACTGGGTGATGGTACCCCTGCACATCACCATTTTTGGTCTTTCGCCACCCCGCATCTCGGATAGCATTGCTGCGAACCTGAGCAGTATCGCGGACTGGTACGTAGAAGAAGAATTTTCCTATTTTAGAGTTTTTGGAGCTGTTGTTCCTCCTCTGGCGCTACCACTGTTCATCCCCGACAAGCTGGCCTGTCATGAGATTGCTCAACAAACAGTGATTGGCGGAGTGAGTAAAGATCTCAAAGCGTCATCAAAGAAGGTATGGCCGTTTTTCCCTGTTCGGATTAATTCCTATTCCTTATTAGATTTCAGACATGCTAAGGCTGAGGCTGCAACCTTAGAAGACTTGAGCCTAGTCTCTATTGAGTACAAAAAGCATGATCCTCAGAGGATTGTAAGCACCCATTTGGGAAATTGTGGATTAAAGAGGTTTGAACACAAATGCCCACCCTCAGATGATGTTTTTCGAGGGGCGAGGTCCTATGCGGAAGTGCAATTTCAAATCAGATCCCTAGCACCCGAAGACAGAGCCTCTGTTTTAAAATTTCAGGAGCATAGGAAAAGATGTCTCCCCATGGTGCTAGGAGGTTTGGGACTTTCCAAGGATAAAGAGAAGGAGGCTGAAAGCTCTGAGGGCCAAACTTCTAACATCGAAAAACGTCATGAAGGACAGCAGGATAAGAATCCCGAACAGGAGAAGAGTCCCGAGCAGGAAAAGAGTCCTGAGCAGGAGGAGAATCCCGAAATAGAAAAAGAGACTACTGACCCTCCCAAGGAACATAGTCCAGAGGCAGAAGTAAAAAACACAGACCCGCCAGAAACTCAGAATCCAGAGATAGGGACAGAGACAAAGACCTCTAATCCTCTGAAGGAGCAAGACTCCCTTGATACACCAGGAAAGGCCACGAAGCAAATCGGGGAGCCCATCACCTCTGTCACCCCTTTGTAGTCAACGCAACGAAACATACAGGAAGGATGGATTTTCAGCGAAGAACTAAGGCCAGTCAGAGCAGAAGAACTTCCTCCCAATGAATTTTTCTTCGACAAAAAGAGAAAGGCAGTTGTGAAAAGGGAGTTCTCCCTGGAGGAAGGATCAACTGTCAAAAGGTTCAAAGTGATGACTGATGGGATGAACAAAAGGAAAGATGAATTTTCCATGGAGATTGCAGGGACGCTAGGAGCGTATGCGACGACAAATGAATTCTCGGTCAGGGTGTTAAAGAATTAGCTCAAAGCAAAGAATCGCATGATCAAGACTCTTGAAGCTAGAGTCGCTTCAGCAGCAGAAAGCGCTAAGAATCAAGCGAGTGGAGAAATAGAGCTGGCCCGATTGGCCGATAAAAAAGAAATCGAAGTTCTCAAAACCAAACTGGAACAAGCAAATTCAGTGATCCGAGATGGTCGGGTACAGTCGGGTCAACAGAGGGATATGATCACACAACTGCGGGCTAAATTAGAGGTCGCAGAAAGCAAGGTGATCGACATCGAGATTGTTAAATCCCGAGCAATCGATATTCGGAGCAGGATCTCTTCTGCTCAACAGATTCTGCTAAACAAAGTGCGGGAGATTCGAGAAGATTGCTTGTTAATGCATCAGATTTCTGAGAATTTGATTGTCAAAGGAAGAAATGTAGAAGTTGCTCGGGTCGCTTTCCAAGAAGCAGTGATAGCAACCAACAACAGATTTTCAGCAGGGCCCCCCGGACTCACCATTACCGAACAAACTAGGGGTAATATTTTGTTAAAGAATTGGGAACATGATATTACTTTAAGCAAGGAGCAGGCTCAAAAAGTGACAAATTCATTAAAAGAAGCCTTCAGTGCCATAAATGGTGAGTTGTTAGGGATGGAAGGTGGAGGTGATACAGAGACACTAAGACAGATGAATATAGATCGGATTTCCCTCGACATGAAGGAAAAGAATTTGAGAAATTCGACAGAAATCTCTAAGATGGACAGAGTAGACATGGCTCAAATCGACGAACATTTTATTCAATCTAGTGCACAACTCGGCGCCCTTGACATCATTGATGCACAAATAGGTGATAAACTTCCACAGTTAGCCCGAGAGTGCTATTTTGCTGAAGCCAGTTGTCAAGCCGAGCCTACACAGCTTGTATCCCAGTTTGTGGACAAATGTATCATGTACACTGAATCCATGAGAGGACAAGTACCTGGCACTTCTTGAAAACAGAGTAGAAGAGATGGAGTGATTTCGCTCCTAATAGCTACCAAACGGAACCGTCACAACTTGTATCCAGTTTTATGGACAAATGTATCATATGCACCGAGCCACGTAAAGGAAGCACCTGGCACTTTTTGAAAATAGAGTATGAGAGGGAAAATTTGTATAAATAGATGACAAAAAGAAAAACAAAGGGCTGGACTTTTTGGTACTGATTTGTAAATTGAGTTTTGGCATTAAGAAGTTAATACAAGAAAATTTTGAAGATTCCCGATCCCGTCCCGACTGTATTGCAAGTTTGTTTTCTTTATGTTTCATATTTCATTTTTCTCTACTTCTCATAATCGATGTGTAGCGCTATGATTTAGTAGGACCACTACCATAGTGAAGGAATTTCACCTTTATGTAATTGGTTATTGTCTTTCCTCTGCACCAGCTATGAGCAGGTGTAAGACCAATTTGCATTTACAGAATTTTATGATCATTTACACTGTATCGGTTATTTCTATACTAATATCTTCTTCTGTATATGTGTGAGTTTTCTATTAACAGGAACTTTACGTATCTGCAACTTAATGTTTTTCTTTCATACTCGTCTTTTTATTAGAAGCAATATTGTTACGGGAAAGGGCCTTCTGTTTTCTTTTCTATTTAATTCTTAAATTAAAGTTTCTCTTTCTGAAGAACAAATTGAAACAGCGTTAAAATCTCTCTTTAAATCATTCCTTACTGGTGATGTTTCTCAATGACTGTCCCTGTAGCTACTCAACCTAATATTCAACCCGGACTCTCTAATCAAAATCATATCGCTTTAAATCTTTTCGATACAATACTTATAACTGCCAATACCCGGGAAGAACTTGAATGTTCATGGGCAGCTATTGAACGTGATATAACTGTTGAAGAGCAGTTGGAAGCTAGACAATGAGAACATAGAAATCTGCCTTAGTTTCTCATACCGAAGGTGAATTTATTCTTGTATTCATCTTTACATATTTTCGGATGCCTTGACACTGTACTTTAAGCCTTAGTACAGACTCAAAAACGACATCTTTCTGGCATCGTTGCCGGGGACTGAAGTTACGAAATCTTTTCCCTAGGAAAACAACAAACAATTTCGTTGATAGTGTTTCTCTTTGATAGTGAACATAGAGTGCACACCGTTTTAAGGCTTGTTTAAATCTTTCACTTGGAGACTCCATTGAAACACAAACTGGCGTCTGGTAGGAGGCATACCAAACAGAACCCGGATGGCAAGATGATTACGCCTGTTAATAATCCTGAAAAATCTTTAAGAGCGAGAGGCTCGCTTGAGACAACTGCTTCAGTTAATAAACCCAAAAACCCGCTTTTAAAGACTAAATGCCCTTCAGAACCTCGTACTTCCTGCAGTCCTCTGTCTGATACCAGAGGTCCAGAAACAAACTACTCGGAATTGAGGAGTGAGCCACATCAGACTCTCCCATCTATAAACAAGGGTAAAGGTCCTTTAGAAAGATCGTTATCGTTTGACATACCAGCCTTTCTTCGGCAGAACTTCCCAATTTCACTTGATTCCAAAGAGTGTGTCACACCCTCTTTTCCTACTCCCAAGTCGATGGCAGGCGTCGGAGGAGGAGGTGGAGGACATCATAATGTCCCTCTTCGCGGAGTATTTGCGAAAGTAGCAGTAAGATATGCTCCCCTAGTTTTACCAGTTCCCCTCCATGATTTACCTGACAACTACATTAAAAATCTTCCTAAGTTCACTGGGGAGGGAGATCTAACCGCAGCCGAGCATATAAACTTTTTTGACCAGTTCGTAGACATCTATGGTATTGAGCACGAGGATGTCTATTCGAGACTACTTGTCCAGACCTTCGAAGGATAGGTCCGAACTTGGTTTCGGAGTCTTCCTGCAGCTTCTATTCGGACATATGACGCCTTGGAAGATGCATTCCTCAGACAATGGGGAGAGCGAAAAGATCACTTGTATTACCTTACCAAATTTGGGTCCCTGAAGAAAAAGAACTCAGAAACCGTTATGGAATTTATTCTGAGATTTAACAAACTTTATAATAAAATTCCAGCCACTGTTAAACCTTCCGAACCCTCAGCCAAAGTAACCTTTATGGGAGCTTTCGAACCTAATTTTGTGTTGCTTTTGCAAGAAAGAAGAGGAGCCACACTGAATAGAATGCAAGACGATGCTGTCGAAATAGAATATAATATGATGGCTTTAGGTAAGTTGAAGGCTAAAGTAGAAACAATCAACCATGATAATAGACGCTATAAGGAACCAGCAGGTCCTTCCGGGTCAAATAGATACACTGATGACATAGTAGATGATATGGCCCGAATAATTAAAGATCTATCTAACAAAATCTCTAGGATGGAGTTGGATCAGGCTAAAGATGATTCTTCTAACAAAAGGGACTTCAGGAGAAACCCAAATCCCCAAAATCAACAGAGGCAAATAAAGAATGAAGATCAAAAAATACAAGCTCCACTAAAAAACAAAAATTTTATAGGAGCAAGTGACCTCGAAGATTTCGGAGATTCAGAAGATGAAGTTGCATGTTTCGGTGATGAGTGTTCGCAGCCGTTTCTGACTAAGGAAGACTAGGAGAAATCCTTAAATATTCCTCAACCGTCTAATGAAGAAGAAGAAGGTGATCATACTGACCTCTGTGTATCTCAACCAGAAACAGAAATGACAGTGGCTTATTTTCAACCCAGATACAATCTGAGATCAAAAGATAAGCCCACCTCAACTAACCAACCTAAGAAAATCCTACCAAGGGGTCAATCTCATGAACCTCCTTTGGAAGAGACACTGTTACCCAACAATAAAGTCAATATAGCAAAAACTCAAGAGTTTGAGGTAAAAAAGGCTGAAGCCCAAACAAAAGAAACAGGACCGATAGATAAAGTTACATTTGCGACTAAGGTTACGAGTGATAAAGCGATACAGACAAACAAATAGGAAGAAAAAACCTCGGAAGTCTTAACCAAAGAAACAGACAAGGCAAATTCATCCTATAATTTTGGAAATGAATTAAATAAAATTAAGATACTGATTCCTTTGGTAGAATTAGCAAAAAACCCCACTTATCGGAAGCAAATTGCCAAAGTGATGGGCGTTTAAGAGCTAGAAAGTCACTCCGACGTTATCAACCTAGAAGATGACAGACCCAACATCACCTTTGGTCCTCATTTTGAGGGATTCAAAGACAACGTCGCTCCTTTTTATATCACCCTGAATATACATGACCAGTTACTGCATAACTGCATGTTAGACTCCAGGGCTTCACATAATGTTATGCCCAAAACTATAATGAAGAGGCTGGGGCTCCATATCACTAGACCCTATGGAGACCTATAATCATTTGATTCAAGAAAGGTTAAATGTATGGGAATGATAAAAGATCTGGTAGTTACCCTGGCTCAGGTCCCGGTCAAGAGTATCCTGATGGATGTGGTTATTGTAGATATTCCCCCCAAATATGGTATGTTGTTATCCAGATCATGGGGAGCCAAGTTGGGAGGTTCTCTATAATTAGACATGTCATATGCCACAATCCTAATTTTCGGTGGACATTTTACCCGTTTGTACCGAGAAACAAGATTAGTGTATACTGTCAGTGATCCTCAGAACCCAAATAAATTTCCCATTTACGTTGCGGACCAAGATCTGGGGAATTGCATATTGTCTTTTGACGATGGTTTAGATGGATGTCCAGAAGAACTTGATATGAAGCAAGAAGAGCTTAGCCCCTTGACTGAAGAACTATGCAAAAGTGGTATCTGGAAAATGTACTTCGATGGCGCTTCATCTTCTGAAGGAGATGGTGTTGGCATACTTTTGGTAGCACCTCAAGGTAAGTTTATCGTTCCTTTCTCATATCGCTTACAGTGGGACATAGATTACACCAACAACGTATGCGAGTATGAAGCATTAATCTTAGGTTTAGAGGCTGCCAAGAAGTTAAACATAAAAAACTTGGAGGTTTACGGTGACGTTGAATTGATAGTAAAACAAGTAAACCGACAATACCTAGCCAAACATCCAAGATTGAGAACGTACATAAATTGTGCCTGGGATTTAATGGAGAATTTTTTCTCATCTATAAAAGTCCATTTTATTCCTCGCACAAAGAATCTAGATGCTGACGCATTGGCTAAGGCAGCCTCGACCTTTTCCCCTCCCACGAATGTTAAACTGAAATATCATATTGAAATCAGATATAAACCCTCTATACCAGACAATGTCCGACACTGGCAGGTTTTTGAAGATGACGAACAAATT
>ML785608.1:173145-188044 GCA_009831015.1 Picea engelmannii | reverse complement strand
AGATCTCAGCCCTCATATAAACTGATTGCTCCCATCTTCGTGTTTTAAAAGTAAATATTAATACAGGTGGTGAAAGGAAATTCAGAAATGATTGCCCTCGTCTTAGCGTTTAAACGCATAAATATTTTCCGAAGTGGTGAAAAGAAATTCAGTGAAAAAGGGTCAGACAACTTCACTGGGGTACTGAACAGGCTCGCTGGTAGTGAAGCAATGTCTGAGAGATCTGTAAGGCTGTTATACATAAACATCAATCTACTCTGGTAATCAACGCTTTCTGAAAACCTGATCATTTCCCCAAATTCCGACGGGACTTCCCTATTTTAGATTTTATAATATCATTCTTTGATGCAAGCTGAGAATCACAAGACCTGTTGAATATCCTAGGACCGTTACGAATGTCTTAAAGTGTTCTCCAAACTTAGTAATGAGAAAGGGAAAGTTGAGAAAGTGCCTTCAGCTGTGTTTGGAAAGAGTATCTGATTTCGAAAAAAATTCTGGGGTACCAAGCGAAAATTTTCTCCCCCTTTCTATCTTTTTTCTTGGATTTTTCTGTTGATTTTAGCCTATGACTCCATTTACCCAATTTTGGCACCTGGCCTACTGTTCTTCCCGCCTCATAGGGAAGCAGGATCCCTAGTTGGAGCCTATGTTGGATCCGCCCTTGTTTTTCACCTCGCGCAATTTTCAATTTTTGATACTTGAGATCTAAAGTTGTTTTTTCTTTTTCTTCCGAAATCATAAAACTATGAGATCTTGTCGCCTGAATAGAAATGCTTTTTCACTTTCAAAAAGATCCATTTATCGCAAGTATGATTGCTCTTTTGTTTTATTTCGGGACATTGCAAGCCGGATACTTCAATCTCTGAATTCATAAGTCCCGAAACGTGAAACTGCGAATTCATTTTTTGTTTTTTCGCGCAAAACATTAGCTAGGGTAAAAATTTTAAACTCATGAGTATTCATATTCAAGAATTCACGCCTCGGCATTCATCGAACCTAAGTTTTTGTTTTTTCAGCCCCGAGAGCCGAGAACGCGACAAATTTTGTGATAACCTTGGTCAAGGACCAAAGGTAAAAAACTAACCATGGTTAAATTTAGTTCTGGGCACGTCGTCACTCGGCACTTTCTTTCATCGAGTTAAGGTGTCCAAAACTCCGATTCACAAAGTTGTGACATAATTATAGTAAGATTAATTAGTCGCTTAATCTAAGATTTCCTTCTCTTAATTCGAGCCTTAATTATCGCCACATCGCGATATCGCGACTCGGCATATCATTCTCCCAAAAGTTTGTCTTCGAATTCCCGAGTCGCGATATGGCGATTAAGTTAATTACATAATTAAGGATGCGCCAAATCATGGTTGCCGTTAATTACATTAAAATCGGCACTCGCAGTCTCGTGAGTTGAAGAGTCAAAATATGAAAAGGAAATTCACGATGCAGCGAAAAGCGAGAAAATTATTTAAGTTGTTAAGATTTGTAATTTAAAATTAAACGAGATCTATCCCGTGCATCGAGGTTGGCACTCTTCACGAGGTATTTACTTGCTCCCCATAACCCGACTACCTGTTAAGCTGCCGAACATTGATGGCATTAATGAAGAATTAGGGTAAAATCCACGAATAAATAAGATCGGATTTATACAATAAATTTGGTTTTATTTACGATTTGACAGACTTATTTCAAAGGTACAGGATTTTCAAATATACACAAGAGTTTCATTCTATTTTAAACATTTCTCATAAGCGCACAGAGCTCACCTTTCTCCGAGGGAACTCATTTCCGCATGTATACACAGGTCTATTGCAGAAGAGCGAAAAAGCAAGCGTCAGCCATGGCTCCAAAGAGAGCAGCGAAAGCGAATGTCGAACTTGCAACGCAGGGTCCAGACAACGTCTCATATACTTCGCCTCGGACTGGCGGCTCAGTACCCACCTGGTCGTTTATTTCAGACATTCTGCAATCCGAGTTGGTAAACTATTCAGACTTAGATGAAAATGACAATGATATTGTAAAGGACGACCTAGACACTAAGTACAAGACAATTATTCAGTCGGGGATGCACCTGGTTCCAACCAGACCTTGGTTGCTCCCATACTATGACATGATCCGATGGGCATTGGATCACATCGACCTACCCATCAGAACTATCATAAATGACCGACGGAACACGGTCGGGACTTTCAGACCAGAGCATATCCAATCTATGTATAAGCTACCGACGACTTCTGAATATATATATGGCAATGAATTCCTGGAAGAATTCAAAAAGAAGGAGTGCGAAGAATATGATAAAACCATGTCTGGTTTGATAAAAGATTGGGTTTCGCACTCCGCGACATTTAGAGAGAATGACAAGGGCGTGTATTCAATTTCTTCACTGGAGCCACAGTATATGTATGTGGCGATGATAAGGTGCCGAATTTTCGGAAGTGAGGATACCGCGCATTTTTACATCTGGTGGGTACCTCTCATCTTTCGGGTAGCAGAAGGTTGCTCATTTAATTGGGCGAAGATGCTCTCTGACAGTTTGTTCAACAGGGTCACAGAGTACCGGGAGAAAAAAGCAGCCGGGAGACCATCCGGATTCTTCATGTCCGTGTATATCATGGACGCAATATGCTCCATGACACCTTTTCCTTTGATGAATTGGGCTTGGAATCCAACCCAAGAAAAAACTGTGCATGAGTACCACGACAAGCTGTGGGAAAATAACGCAAATAAGTTTATTTATGAGATTTTCAACTCGGTGATGGTACCCCTGCACATCGCCATTTTTGGTCTTTCGCCACCCCGCATCTCGGATAGCATTGTTGTGAACCTGAGCAGTATCGCGGACTGGTACGTAGAAGAAGAATTTTCCTATTTTAGAGTTTTCGGAGTTGTTGTTCCTCCTCTGGCGCTACCGCTGTTCATCCCCGACAAGCTGGCATGTCGTGAGATTGCTCGACAAACAATGATTGGCGGAGTGAGTAAAGAGCTCAAAGTGTCATCAAAGAAGGTATGGTCGTTTTTCCCTGTTCGGCTTAATTCCTATTCGTTATTAGATTTCGGACATGCTAAGGCTGAGGCTACAACCTTAGAAGACTTGAGCCTAGTCTCTATTGAGTACAAAAAGCATGATCCTCAGAGGATTGTAAGCACCCATTTGGGAAATTGTGGATTAAAGAGGTTTGAACACGAATGCTCACCCTCGGATGATGTTTTCCGAGGGGCAAGGTCCTATGCGGAAGTGCAATTTCGAATCAGATCCCTAGCACCCGAAGACAGAGCCTCTGTTTTAAAATTTCAGGAGCATAGGAAAAGATGTCTCCCCATGGTGCTAGGAGGTTTGGGACTTTCCAAGGATAAAGAGAAGGAGGCTGAAAGCTCTAAGGGCCAAACTTCTAACATCGAAAAACGTCAGGAAGGACAGCAGGAGAAGAATCCTGAACAGGAGAAGAGTCCCGAGCAGGAGAAGAGTCCTGAGCAGGAGGAGAATCCCGAAACAGAAAAAGAGACTACTGACCCTCCCAAGGAACATAGTCCAAAGGTGGAAGTAAAAAACACAGACCCGCCAGAAACTCAGAATCCAGAGACAGGGACAGAGACAAAGACCTCTAATCCTCCGAAGGAGCAAGACTCCCTTGATACACCAGGAAAGGCCGCGAAGCAAATCGGGGAGCCCATCACCTTTGTCACCCCTTTGCAGTCAACACAAGGAAACATACATGAAGGATGGATTTTCGGTGAAGAACTAAGGCCAGTTAGAGCAGAAGAACTTCCTCCCAATGAATTTTTCTTCGACAAAAAGAGAAAGGAAGTTGTGAAAAGGGAGTTCTCCCGGGAGGAAGGATCAACTGTCAAAAGGTTCAAAGTGATGACCGATGGGATGAACAAAAGGAAAGATGAATTTTCCACGGAGATTGCAGGGACGCTAGGAGCGTATGCAACGACAAATCAATTCTCGGTCGGGGCGTTAAAGAATCATCTCAAAGCAAAGAATTGCCTGATCAAGACTCTTGAAGCCAGAGTGGCTTCGGCAGCAGAAAGAGATAAGAATAAAGTGAGTGGAGAAATAGAGCTGGCCCGATTGGCCGATAAAAAATAAATCGAAGTTCTTAAAACCAAACTGGAACAAGCAAATTCAGTGATCTGAGATGGTCGGGTACAGTCGGGTCAGCAGAGGGATATGATCACACAGCTGCGGGCTAAATTAGAGGTCGCAGAAATCAAGGTGATCGACATCGAGATTGTTAAATCTCGAGCAATCGATATTCGGAGCAGGATCTCTTCTGCTCAACAGAGTCTGCTAAACAAAGTGCGGGAGATTCAAGAAGATTGCTTGTTAATGCATCAGATTTCTGAGAATCTGATTGTCAAAGGAAGAAATGCAGAAGTTGCTCGGGTCGCTTTCCAAGAAGTAGTGATAGCAACCAACAACAAATTTTCAGCAGGGCCCCCCGGACTCACCATTGCCGAACAAACTAGGGGTAATATTTTGTTAAAGAATTGGGAACATGATATTACTTTAAGCAAGGAGCAGGCTCAAAAAGTGACAAATTCATTAAAAGAAGCCTTCAGTGCCATAAATGGTGAGCTGTTAGGGATGGAAGGTGGAGGTGATACAGAGACACTAAGAGAGATGAATATAGATCAGATTTCCCTCGACATGAAGGAAAAGAATGAGAGAAATTCGACGGAAATCTCTAAGATGGACAGGGTAGACATGGCTCAAATCAACGAACATTTGATTCAATCTAGTGCACAACTCGGTGCCCTTGACATCGTTGATGCACAAATAGGTGATAAACTTCCACAGTTAGCCCGAGAGTGTTATTTTGCTGAAGCCAATTGTCAAGCCGAGCCTACATAGCTTGTATCCCAGTTTGTGGACAAATGTATCATGTACATTGAATCCATGCGAGGACAAGCACCTGGCACTTCTTGAAAATGGAGTAGAAGAGATGGAGTGATTTCGCTCCTAACAGCTGCCAAACGGAACCATCACAACTTGTATCCAGTTTTACGGACAAATGTATCATATGCACCGAGTCACGTAAAGGAAGCACATGGCACTTTTTGAAAATAGAGTATGAGAGGGAAAATTTGTATAAATAGATGACAAAAAGAAAAAAAAAGGGCTGGACTTTTTGGTACTGATTTGTAAATTGAGTTTTGGCATTAAGATGTTAATATAAGCAAAATTTGAAGATTCCCGATCCCGTCCCGATTGTATTGCAAGTTTGTTTTCTTTATGTTTCATATTTCATTTTTCTCTACTTCTCATAATTGATGTGTAGCGCTATGCTTTAGTACGACCACTACCATAGCGAAGGAATTTCACCTTTCTGTAATTGGTTATTGTCTTTCCTCTGCACCAGCTATCAGCAGGTGTAAGACCAATTTGCATTTACAGAATTTTATGATCATTTACACTGTATCAGTTATTTCTATACTAATATCTTCTTCTGTATATGTGTGAGTTTTCTATTAACAGGAACTTTACGTATCTGCAGCTTAATGTTTTTCTTTCATACTCGTCTTTTTATTAGAAGCAATACTGTTACGGGAAAGGGCCTTATGTTTGCTTTTCTATTTCATTCTTAGATTAAAGTTTCTCTTTCTGAAGAACAAATTGAAACAACGTTAACATCTCTCTTTAAATCATTCCTTACTGGTGATGTTTCTCAATGACTGTCCCTGTAGCTACTCAACCTAATATTCAACCTGGACTCTCTAATAAAAATCATATCGCTTTAAATATTTTCGATACAATACTTATAACTGCCAATACCCGGGAAGAACTTGAACGTTCATGGGCAGCCATTGAACGTGATATAACTTCTCAAGAGCAGTTGGAAGCTAGACGACGAGAACATAGAAATCTGCCTTAGTTTCTCATACCGAAGGTGACTTTATTCTCGTATTCATCTTTACATATTTTCGGATGCCTTGACACTGTACTTTAAGCCTTAGTACAGACTCAGGAACAACATAGATCATGATCCTGCATCACATATCCTCTTCATCATCCTAGTTCCTATCCTTATGTTGATGAAGTCGTTAACTGCCAAGAAAATAGCAGGCTTGCTATGGAGTATTTAAAATGGATATAGCATACTTATGATTTGAGATTCCCAAATAGGAAACACATACCCTTAGACCTTACAGTCATACCATGTGCATCAAAGCGTACCTCGTGTTATCACCAAAAAACCGCTCATAGGAATACAAGTGATGGCCAAAGAAATTACCATTGCAACACACCAAACAACGTACCTCCAATATTAACAAAATCACAAAACTATACAAATGGTTTCTTAGTGTAGTCTCCAAAAAGGAACTTCTATGCAATCTGTGTGGGCTATCACTACCAAATTCGTGCAAATTGCACAGACAATGCAACTGTCTTCAAAGAAAATCGTGTAGATGTGGAAACGATGCATTTTTTATTTTGGTCGAGCGTCACCGTCTTCCATCTCAAGTGTACCATGACAAGATGCCCAAATCCAGGTCAAAATCTAACCTTGGGGCCATTTAAGGACTAGGGAGGTAGCCACATGAGGGCCCCTATTCACACTACAAACTGGTTTTGTAAAATCTTGTATCAATCCTATAAATACAAGCTTGAGGTATGCAACAAAGTAAGAGTTTATACGTATTTTTATGATGTTGGAATTATTCGTTGAGAATCCATCTTTCTCATAGAATATTTCTAGCATCCATAACAAGAGCCATTCTTCTCACCTATTGAGAAGCTTGGTTGATAATTCTTCACCATTATCATTTTATTGTAAGAGGAGAAGGAGATTTATATTGGGGACCTTAAGGGTCCTCCCAAAGAGGAAGAGGGAACTCATAAGTTCCCTATATTTCTCCAAGGTGTTATAAATCAAAATCCTTTCCATTGGTAGCTATTTCTTGTTCCTATTTTTAGTTTTGTATTGTTCATTCATGCATGTTTAGCTTTTTTATATTTCCCTTTTATTTCTTATTTTATTTTCATGTTGGCCCACTAAGAAACTAAAAATCTACTATGTTATCTTGTTGGCTTGACAAGGTATCCTAAGTATTGATTTTTTTCTCACCCAAGTGGGAAAATCAACACAACAGTTTGGCGACTCCACTGGGGATTGAATGAAAATTCTCCCCATTTGAGCCTTTAGAGCTCTTCTTTTCATTAATTTTCATATGCAGGTCTAAAAACCGACCCTCCCTAGATTCCAAAATCAACAATTGGACCTCTGGTTAGGAGAATTCAATTTGAATTTTCCTTCCTGCCATGGGCCTGTGTGTGCGCGGGTGTCAAAAGAAAAAATGTGTAGACCTACACAATCTACGCATTTACTCTACACAATCTACACAATATGCACACTCTATGCATTGTGTACTACTGTCAATTCCAAAACAAATCCTTCTTCTCATTGATTGAAAAGATTTCTGAGTTGGTCTAATCAATTAGCTTGAGATTTTCAGTTTCAACACTTTGTACAACAACAAAATCACACTTAGATTTTTTTCTTGCATAGATAGTTAGTTAACATAGGCACTAAAAGGATTAAAAAGAATCACAACTCTTTTTTTTGTTGCCACATGGATGGCCTATTTGAACATTTGAATTCTTAGTTAATTTGTTTCTTTCATAACCATTAATCTCTCATGACTAGGAACCAATTTTGACACCCTTAAGTATGCTCTTTCCCTCACACTTTTGAGTGATCTCAGGAAATTATAGAAGGGTGGCTGAAGAAGTTCCATATCCCTCTAGAAAATCATAATTTAGGAGAGACCAAATCCCCCTTGGGTACTTGTTAGTTTTCTTTGAAATAAAAAAAAATAATATTAAAGTTATAAAGGGTTCATACATTCCCACATGCTTTCAAAATTAGGATAGTTTCAAAATTTCATAAAGCAATCAAACAACCTAGGAAGTTAAGAGAATTAGTAAGCACTTAATGTCCACCTGATTTGCAATCTAGGAGAAGTTTCAATTTTCTTAGATTATACAAAAACTTAGGGAGTTAAAGGGTCAATTAAGGACCCATATATCCACATTGCTAGTGATCTCGAGATTCCGAATTACGCAAGGATTTTCTAAACATATATGGTAAGTTAAATTAATCAAGATTTGTAACAGACCACATGATGTCCACATATTAAAATATTTCATTATAACTTATTAAATATATTTTTTACACCATATCACTTCTTTCACATAAAAGCACTTGAACACACATGAAAATTCTCATTGTATACTTGAAGTCTAAGTATGCTCTCCTCCCTGCGGCCATAAGTGACCTAGGAGGATCAAAACAACTAAAGACACCTTTGAAAATTTTCTCAAAAAACACCATTTTAATCAACGAGATGGGTTCACAACCCTAGTCTTCCAACCTATTTCATCATAAAATCAATCTTTAAAAACTCCTTTAAACCTCCATAGGAGGGGAACAAAATAATTTTGTAGTCTAAGTTAGGATCTTGGGAGTAGGCATCCAAAAAATCCCTCGTTATCATTTTCACATTGAAACTTAGAAGTTGATGAAATAGGAAACCAAAAATCCTCCATGTCAAGTGTTCTTACACCATAAGACAAAGAGATACCCATGAAGGGTCAAAGGCCAAGTTCCAGTTGTTCTGTGTTTACCTCCTTGAGTCACCCAATTATTGAGAGGCTACCCAACCTGTGACTCATTTCTTAGGAAAAAAATCTAAATTTTGCACTTGACTGAGGTAACTTAGTGGCCAAATGTTGGTTTTTCTACCCAAGTGGAAATTGTGGGTTGCAATTGCATCTTAGATGGATTTTGAACGACTATTGGGAAATATCACCAGGTTTTTTCGATATATGCCCTCTTTACCCTCATTATAACTAACTATTCACACCTTCACTAGTTCCTCTTCCGGTGGATTCATGCTCCATTGTTAATTTCTTTTGGAAGGCCCACTGTTATTTTGAGAGGAATAATGCTACATATTTAGGACCTGTGCAACTTTTTTATTCCCCCATGCAGATAACACTTACCCATCCTACATTGTTTCTCGTTTGATTATTTTATGTATGATTTTCATTATTTATTACATGTATCTTTGAGTGATATTGTTATGATAGGATTAAAAAAAACACTTGTTTGTTTATTTCTCTCATCACAATCCACACACACTTGTAGCTAGTCCATAATCAAAGGGGAACCACATAATCCTCATAATCCTAGATTCCTACTAAACAACACTAATATTGGGAGGTATCCCTAACTTTTCCGACACATCGACTCAACCATCCCATACACCTGTGAGTGAAACAATTTTAGGATCACCCTTGCTTAGTTCTATTTTTCTTGGCACCAACATCACAAACAACCCATCTACTAGTCCTCATTCACAAGGAGGAGGAGCTCAACCTTCCTCGCAAGAAACTAGTTCTCAACCACCATGAACCATGGTTGGACCACCTCCCATCTTTCCATATTTGGTACCCCTAAACATTCCATATTCGACCAAACTCATGATTGACCCCATCTTGCATGATGCCACTTGGACTAAAATTTTCATTAAATCACCTATAGACATCCCTCAGTTTGAAGGGAAACCATGTGAAGACCCTACTAATCACATCATGAATTTCCATATATGGTGATCTTCTAATAACATCATGGAAGATTCAATTCGTCTATGATTGTTCCAAAGAAAAATCACTGGTCCATCTTCCAAATGGTATGTGGACGTGAAATATGGGCCTCGTACAACCTTTGAATCATTGGCCAAAGGCCTCTTGTACTTCTTCCAACTTCCTATTCAACATGATATTGGTTTGGATATTCTTTCTGAATTTAAACAAACCACAATTGTTCACATTAAAGATCATATTCATGAATGGCATAGAAGGTGAAGCATTTGCAAGGTTGATACCACCCCACAATGAAGACAAGATTGGTTCCTTATGTTGTCCCTTGAGATGTTCTGACCTATCAATGTAATGATGTTGAAGCATCCTAGGAGATAAGACTCGAAGCGAGACTTAAATACATGATTGTAACAACATAAATTATGCAAAATTGTGGGTAAATTCTTTTTTCTCTCTCTTATAAAACTCTTGTCCCTAAAAAAATCCTGGACCAAGTATCAAAACATTTTCCCTCAATAGGAATTTTTCCACGAGTGTTTCAGACAATTTGAGTTTAATTTGGAAAGATATGGATTTAGAAGAAATAAAAGATCAACATGTGAGGCATATTCAAGGTGAATCTCACACTTTATGGAAAGAATAATGTGATGATAAATTAAGAATATAGTAGTTCTAAAAACTGTATCATATCATTAAATCAAGAATCAAACTATAAACCTTTTCATACATTTAATTCCATGGAGGTACCCTTTTCATATCATTAAACACCTGAAAAAATGACAAGAAGTGGTCTTACATTAAGAGGAAATCACTTCAATATCATAAGCTATTATAGGAAAAGTCCCCTTGTGGACAGATGGATCTTCCCTTGGATTCTAGACCCCTAATACCAAGACATAAAGATGCAAATGGACACTAATGTCCCTTTAAATCTAGTTAAGATAATAAAAAGAAGAAGGAGAAGGTATTATGTACCTTGTTTTGAATCTTGTCCTTGCTTAATCCAATCTAAACTTGGTCTCCAATCTCTTTAGCACGATGCGATACCTACAATACAATGGACAGTGAAGAAAAACAAAGACTTCCTACTCTACCAAGATTAGTTTAAACCAAATTCATCCATAATAGAAAAGTATATGTAATAATACACAAACTTGAAGGAAATAGGACAAGAATATATTAATGAGAACATTAAAAATACACTTACAATATGTAGATGCAGTTGCAACAACCTCTCCAAGTCCTCCTTGTCCAACCCTTAGCTCGAACGATCCACAATCAGAATGACAATACTTTTGTTGACTTTTTCCCCCCTTGTTCACCATGAGAATGCCTTCCTTTATAGGCTTTGAGAGACTCAAATACCTTGGTTATATTTGGGATAAGTTGAGGATATGACTCCATCAGTTGTGATATCTCCTTTAGATGCAACCTAAATCTTAGACTCAATCCAAATCAACTCCTATCACATCTAGTTGACCTTAGAGAAAAGGGGGATTTCTTCCCCTAATTTTCTCAACCAATTGACACTCCTCCAAAATGGTCAAAAGAGCACTGCAAGGATCCCTTATACATGGACAAAGAATGCTATCGCTCCCTGTATATGAGCAGGGGAACCCTAATTCCCATAGAAAAACACTTTGATTCGTCTATCAAATGATGTGGCTTATCATTCCAACATGTTCTAGAGGATGTATCAAGTGTTTCCATGGTGTCGTTTTCAATGTGACATATGCATAAAGAAAATGCGACATTCACAACACTTGTGAAAAAAGTGCAACACTTGTGACACTTGAGACAATAAGAATGTGACATTATCGAAGTGAGGAATTTTGACATGTAACAGATTTCCCCCCAATGTGTGAAGTTAGAAGATGAAAACTGATGACCGAGACTCTTTGTAGATTTTTCGAAGCAAGGGTATGGAATCGGAGAACCTGGTAGAAGTTGCACACAACCATCAAACAAATGTTATCATGCGTTTCAAACCCAAGGAATGTATATCTATGCTTGGGTAATAAATGATGTAAGGTATGGCCACCAAAAAATACACTACAGATCCATGATATTGACTAAGGGTATGGCAACCAATGATACAATGTGGATCCATACTTCTATGACATGGAATGATCGTAGCCACACAATATACACAGTGGATATATTAGATGAATGACATAGCCACAAAACAATACAATGTGGATCTATGTGAAAACATAATTATATTAGTATCTTCAAATGATTTCCCACGTAGCCTGGGAAAAGAAGATAACAGAGTGAATGCTTAAACCAGTGTCTTCGTCCAAAGTATGATGTGATATGAATCTAGCCATGTGAATAAATGAGTTGATGTTGAACATGGTGGAAAGAACTTGATTACTGGTCATTGATGCATACCATTAACAAGTGCGAGGGAGATAAAAAATGATGTCAATGCTTCCCAAGGTATCCTAGTACATTCAAGCGAATGCAAATAAATGATCTAAGGTCGAACATTCGTGGAATTATCCAATCATAGGTCAATGATGTAAAACCACTGTTGGAAGTGAGGAGGCCTTCCATTGAGGCATTCAGGTCCCAAGTTACTAACTAGTTTCTAAGTCTAATTCCCGGATGATGTATTGAAGTCGACAGGAAAAGACTCATCGAAGGAGGACCCTGATGTATCCCCCATCATCCATAGGAAACTGATGTAAAAAGTGATGAGATATAGAGAATGAATCATGGACTGAAACAGGTATATAAACTAATAAATTTGTATATGGTTGACTCTCGAGGCGGATACTTCCCTTGAACACCGAGGCATGACACAATACTTGGCATCAAAAATGTAGAATGGACAAAAACATAATGCAGGGGGTGTTGTGACATTCTTTAGATGACTCAAAGGAGTGAAAAAAACATAGGATTGGTTCAGAGCAAAGGTTTAGCATATTATCCAAGTTTTTAGGATGAATGTTAAAAAAAGTGTTGTGTTCAAGGGAAACTGTAAGAGTGTAAAAAATCCTCAAAAACTTGACCCACTTCCTTCAATTTTTCCCCCATCCAGATAGATGAGTACCTATTTTTATTTTAACGAGCTCGAGGAGGATAACACATGATCGATATAACTCACCTTCGGTAAGTCCCTCCTCTTTTGTTTAACAAAATGGAAGAATTAAGGGTTAGGTCCCATATGGGCCCTTCAATGTGTAGTTTTAGTGAGTCCAGAGAAGGAAACATCAATGGTTTTTCATGTTTAGAGAGTCTGAAAAGAACTCAAAGGTGACTCTAGGTTTGTCCTTTTTCGTAATTTTATTCCGTGAGGTATGAAAAAGAGATAAACTGTTACTCTAAAGATTCCATTTCGAGATCTTTTAACGAGTGTTGTTGGCCCTTGATCAAGTATTAGAAGATCCTTGGTCAAGTTTGACCTATTTTGGAACTTCGACAACCTGTCGAAGGAGGAGCATAAGGTGAAGCAGAGATCACGGAATCTCAGCTCCCTTTTGGGTCCTTTTTGGGATTTGGGATTATGTAACGGGTATGGGATGTCAGCCCATGAGTTTACCCATGTTTAGGCCTATTTTGTAAAGTATAAATAGATGTCTAGGAAATGTAAGAAGAGAGTAGTTATGAATGGCTAAGTGTTAAATCTATGTGATTGGAGGATTGTAAGTGCTCTGTGCATACTTTGTGAGACTTGTAGAGCTACGTGCAAGTAATTGTAAGAAGGCTTGGTGTTGTACCCTAGCTCGGGGAAGGAGGATTTGGCAGAGTGCACACAAATCTCCTGTCTTCTGCAGAGTAGGAGTTTTGATGCTATGTGCCTGTAAGAAGATTGACAAAGATAATAAAGAAGAAGAGTTGGTGGATGTAGTCCCAGGGTGGGGTTGAACCACGCACATGCTGTGTTGCTATGCTTTGTGCCATGTGTTGATGCCTTTACTTGCTAAGTGATTTGATATAGATGGGTAGATATTTTTATGCTTTGTGCTAATGATGTATATGGATGTTAGATATGGACTATGTGAACTTTCTCAGTGCTTAAATCTATTATATCTAATCTATTTATTTATGATAAGTACTTGGATATGTTGGATCTGAATGAATGTTGCAATGCATTGTTTTATCTGCGGAGTAGGTACTAAGTTGAATGTTGATGAACTATAGTTGTTAAGTTATTTGTTAAATATTAGAATCACAGATATGTGTCCCAGCTAAGGTTGCTGACTCCTGAGTCCTGCAACCACCCCTGCCTCTACCTCAAGTGAGACTTTATCTTCTTCGCAGGTGTTGCCGAAAGGGCTGGTAATTAGGGTTGTGTTCATGTGTTGTTGTAGTGTTGAACCCTGGGTCTGCCTCTGTGCCAACAAATGGTTCTGTTGTCAGGACCGAAACTGTGATTTCTGGGAACTGAGGAAGAAGAATCCTTTTGCAAAGACCCGAACTAAAACTGTGCAAGCTCCGTGCGTAGATATGTTTCCCTAGTGCGCAGTACTCTACTGGATTTGTGAAGCTTTGTGCTAAAGGAAAGAAGCCCAATATGAAGAAAAGGGGTAAGATCTAAAATATTTGTGCTCTGAGAAAGGTAAAAGTGAAAATTTCTTATTAAAAGAGGTAAGATCTACAATCTTTGTGCTCTGATAAAGGTAAGAATAGTGAAAATTTCTAGATCTAAAAGCTTTGTGCTTTGTAGAAGTAAGATAAATGGAAAATTTTGTTTCAAAAGTATGGATCTAGATATGATTGATAGATTCTATCCTAGATTGAAAACTAGGGCACTAATATATGAAGGAAGGTTTGATATGTGTAGATCTGATAAGAATAGTGAAAGATATGTTATACCTATGCATAGAAAGAATGTTTGGACTAACAATTGGATGCAGGATCCTATAAAGAAATGTTTTCGGTTTAGCTACCATGATCCTAGTGCACAGTACAGGAAAGGTTGGGGATCATTTAAAAGAAAGAGAGGATTAACCCTTTATTATAGTTGCAGAAAACCAAGACATATTTCTAAGGAATTCCCTGGAAGAAGTGTTGATTAAGGTTGGTTGTCATTGATGTCAACCCTTGAAGAAAGACCTGTAGCACAAAGTTTTTGGTAATGGACCCAATAGTGTTTGATGTAAATATGACTCATTATTCTTTTGTCATAGTTTATAATAATTAAATATGGATGAACTCCAAAGTGGTCCCCTTATGGTGAAAGCCCTCACGGGAAGACGCTTTGTGGAGTAAGAGAACCCATGCTTAATTATGGAATAATGAGATTAAGGAAAGTGAATTTGTTAGGGAAAATATCCTAGATGG
>ML785608.1:60361-147426 GCA_009831015.1 Picea engelmannii | reverse complement strand
TGGATGCGTACATAAAATACTAAAGGATGACAGTTTGATTATTAGTACATGCACGAGAATTGTATGTACTAGCTACACATGCATTTCTTGTACATATACACTAGTATGTATGAGTTTTCTTGACTTACTTACTGATAATGTCGATTAATTGTTATGAATGCGTGAACTGTGTTTCTTTTCCTTGTACCATAAGATACCTTAACTTCAGAATGAAGTTTCCTAAAGGGTGGGTGCATGTAACGACCCTGCTTAAATATGTGTACATGATTATTAATTATAATTAATTTAATAATATAATTGTCCTAAAAGATTAGCTAAACCATAATTATTTCTTAAAATAACATTAACTAATTAATTATTATTAATTAGTTATTCATGATTGTTAATGATTAATTTAAGTATTAATTAATTCATTAATTAATAAGGTAAATAAATAAAAGGAGGATAATAAATTATATTATTAAATTAATTTACGTACCCGATACGGGATAACATGTTAACTACAAGGGATAAGATATTAAATAAAGGGGATAAGGGGCATTAACAGGAAAGGATAAGAAGGGAATAAATGAGTTAGGTAGGGAGTAAATGAGGTGGGGAAGTCAGCGAAGGAGGGATAAGGAAGGGGGATGGATTTTGGGGAGCTCGGGGATTTGCAGAGAGAAGTGAAATTTTGGGGTGGGATTGTATCAGTGCACCGGGGTTGCTGGAGGTTTTGGGCACGGGGGCCAGGATATCCATATGATATCCTGGAGCTAGGAAGTTACCTAGTTGGTAGGGAGGAACTAGGTTTTGGGCAGTGTTTTGCAACAGTGGTCAAGGAGGCAAGCGGTGGACAAATGGAGGATTATTAGCATCAGACTTAGGTATTTATTTAAAATTATGCATTGTTGTATTATGTTAGAAAAAATTATTATTCATTGTAAAATTTAAGTTACGGAAGTTACTATTATGAAGATTATTATGATGTTATGAAATTATTGTCTTAGTATGAAATAAATTGATGTTTAATTTATTCGGCCCCTATAGTTGGTCATCTTTCCCTCCTCATCATTTTTTATGGTTTTTTACTGTATTTTATCTTTTGTTTTGAGTGTTCTAGGCTCCTTAGGAAGCCCTAGAGAGACACACCAGATCGACGCTCCCTCAAAGCACTAAGGGGAGCACTGAACCAGATCGATTCTCCCTCAAAGAACTGAGGTGAGCGTTGACCAAGATTTCAGCATGATGGCGTGCATACTTAGGGAGCGCTAGGTGCAGAACTCAAAATTATTTTGATTTTTGGGCTAAATAAAGACAATTTTCTTCCATAAAAAAATGACTAATGATGTCTAAATGTTGCATCTGCATATTTCATCTATTTATTATCCATGATAGAGTGGAAAGAGTGTGAACATGAGTTCTATGATATTTCCACTCTCAAAGACCCTCAAGCGAGGGTAGCTTTGCGAAACTATGGGTTACTCAAGTACTTCAAGATCCAAAATATGAAAAAGGAATTACAATTGCTTGAGTACTTGATTGACCTATGGGGCGATGTTGAGAAACAGTTTCACATTGGACCGCACATGCTTGATATCGAGCTAGATGATGTATATTTCATGATGAGGATCTTGAGGAGAGGGGCACCCATTCTCTTTTCCAGACACTGGGAAACTTCTGAACCAACTAAGGTGTATGTTGTTGAGCATTGCATACTAGGATCGTGATTGGTGGGTGGTCGAATTGTGATAAAAGATGTAATATAATTGGCACCTCGATCGATACTTTTCTCCATCACCAAATTGGTGGGTAGTACTAGTGCTCACTTGGCCTTGAAATCATAGATCTCATATGCCCTACAATGTTTAGAGCCCAGGTTGTTCAACTAGAGTGTAGGGTTCCTTAGAAATGTCAAGGAACAAATATCCAAGTGGAAGACGGGTAGACAAAAGAAGTTCAGGTATGGTTCTTTTCTAGTTTCATTTTTCTTAGAGAGGGTTCCGCAAATGAATCCACAGGTTGTACTGATAGCACATCCCATGACCAAGCCTCATATGGAGAGGTGGACCAGCCTATCCCCTAGGTTGGGGAATGAGCCTTCAGTATTCATATTCACCACTGACTTCTTCACATGATGGAGGAGAGAATTAGTGGTTATTGATGACTTCCCTTATGCTGGGGTGGAATTCCGAGGTAGCACAGACTTGGTACTTCCCGAGGGCATCCAATGGGATGCGTCAGGTATGAAACTAAGCCTTTCCATATACATTTGTTTATTTTATTTTATTTTATTTTATATTGTTTTTGAATTGTACAACGAGGAATATAAAATATTTGTTTCATCATGTAGTTAGAGGCGCATCACATCTGACAAATATTTTGGCATTGGGATGTCATGGAGATGCATAGGTAGCAACTGAGCATGACGTTGTGGTGGGAGGAATTTGAGAGGTAGAGAGGAACCTTTGGGGTTTTACTATGGGTGTCCCACCCATCAGGAGGTGAGATGTTCCTCTCCATTCGTAGTGACATACGATTGGGGTTCCCGAGATTCTCAACCATTTTCTTCGTTGGGTGACATGAGCAGTAGTGTTCTATGTAGAGAACAATGTGATATAGGAGGATGATTAGGATCCTATGTTGATTTTGTAGTATTTATGACTATGTTATGGGCATGAAGGCCCAAGAGTTTTTCCCCGTTATGTATATTTTGATGATGTATTTTAAAACAAACTTTTGCTATCACACACACACACACACACACACACACACACACACATATATATATATACGAGTTTTGCAGTTCCTATCGATGTTGCATTTTATCTTATGTGATGTTTTTTTGTGTACATATGATTTATGTTTTGTCTTTCAAAAGATTTTTATCTATGCGCAAGATACCAGTCCAACAAGTAATTAGCTAACGAATCTGTAGTTGTATTGAGTTCTCTCGGTATGTGTCTGTATTGGAGAAAATCAAATCATATTTTGAGATAGAAAACCCTTAAGTGGAGATGTAGTAAGAATGGGTTGCAAATGGCGTATTCCCGATTAAGCTGACAGACCATGAGTTGGGAGTATAGGTTCATAATCAAATGAGTTAAGCCTAGAGAAGAGGCTTCAGTTAAAAGTCCAATGATGACATGATATTTTACCATCATGTTATTGGAGGCATATCCAAGGAAAATTCCTCTTGAACTCACCAACTCGTCAGAGTGGTAGATAACCCAAGCTGCAGAAGCCATGTTCTGGGTGTGTCGACTAGCTCCATCCACAAAACCAAAATATATGGGAAAGGGAGATGTCATCTGCGCATGCAATCACAAGACAAAGTAGAAGTAGTTGAGACAAAAATCATGCATGCAAAAGAAAAGGCACACCAAGTCAAAAGTATATAGTACAATAATGTACAAAGCACACATGCAAGATATTCTATGCATAGTAATTTTTTAGGTAAAGCCCATTTCGGGGCTCACTAAGAGATATTATATCATAGTCGACCAACTCGTAGGCACCTCTGTGTAGCACACGTTTTATGATATAAGGCCCATGCCACGAGGGTTCTAACTTTCCTGTCCCCAACTTATCCTGAGGTTGATCATAAAGTAGGACCAAATCTCCTTCTACAAAAGAACGAGATCAAACAGATTTGTCATATTGAATTTTCATTCCTTTTTGATACGTCTCATTGACGAGAGTGGCATCAAGATGGGTTTCTTCCAACTTAGTTAAATACAAGAATTGTTCCTCTTCAGCGAAAGTGTGATCTAGGAGTTCTACTGTAAGTTTCAACAAGGGGATCTCACATTCGATTGTTAACACTGCTTCTATACCATATACAAACTAGAATGGTGCGAATCTAGTTGCATTTTTCAACAAAGTGAAATAGGCCCAGAGTGCGGATAACAGTTACAAGTTCCAAGAGGTTTTGTTTGTTCCCACCATGCGCTAGAGCATGGTCTTCATGACATTATTGATGGCTTCAACTGGTTTTTTTTCCTGAGGATAATAGGGGGATGATTTTTCATGGAGAAAACCCAACTTAACATGCAACTCACTCATCATTTGATTTTGGAAGTGTGAGCCATGATCGGTTACAATAGCTTGTGGGACACCGAATCGAGTTATGATGTGGTTAAAAACAAAGAGTGTTGTAGTACGACCATAATTAATAAAAATAGGCATAGTCTCAACCTGTTTAGTGAAGTAATCTATGTAAACGATGATACAATCATGCCCCTCGACTAAGGTGGTCTTACATTACATAAAATCAATGCCCCATTTTGCAAAGGGGCCGACGGAAACAATGGGATGTAGAAAAGAAGTGTGGGTACGTTATTTTTTCTGAAATATTTGACAGGGTGAGAATTTTTTGACAGACTTGATACAATATTCGAATATAGAATGCCAAAAATAACTAGAACGTAAGATTTTCTAGGCTATAGCCATCCCAGAAAGATGACCTCCAAAAGCTCCAAGGTGGCAGTCATTTAAAAATCTTTCAGCCTTATCTTAAGTTAAATAATGTTGTAGGACAATATGAATTCCATGGTAGTACAAAGTGTCATCGATGATGAGGTAGCCTTTAGAATGGTGTCGGGTACGACAATGTTTGTCATGGGAGATGTTAGGCTAAAAACGTTGGGTTTGGAGATAGAGAAGAATATCTCCATACCAAGGGTCAAACATACTAATGAGAAACATGGATTCATTAGGAAGAGAATCATTGGGCTCATTATTTTCATCAGTATAAGGAAGATCGCATATCAATTCCGTAAAAAACAACAATTTTTTAGCTTTTTATTTGGTAAACTTGAGATCGAACTCTTGAAGAATAACGATCCGTTTGGAATATTTTCCCCCAATAACTTGATGAGTAAGGATATGGTACATGGGGTTCAACTCTGCAATGACCGTGGTAGTGCGCAACAGGATGTAATGGTGAAATCTCTAGACAACAATAACTGCAGCTAGAGCCAACTTTTCAACATGATAATATCAGATCTCAAGACCAGATAGACTCTTACTCAGATAATAGATCACATATTCGTTACCATTATTATCCTCTTGAACTAACACCATAGAAATGGTGGTAGTAGAGGTATCCAAATAAAGGGTATAATCTTTTGCATAATCAGGTGGGTGAAAAAGAGGCATTTTGTTTTAAGGCATGCTTAAGGGAATCGAATGAGTGTTGAGCAGTGTCATCCCAGATGAAAGGAGTGTATTTCTGCAACAATATCATTCCTTTAGTAAGTTCAACTGATCTAGGGTCTTTTCATCCGGTGACTTATTAAAGAATTGTATTAAATGAGAATAAACTAAAGTACACCATAAAGAAGGAAAAACTCAAAAGGAAAGAGTCACGATCATCAAATGTCAAAACACAAAGAACTTGATAACAAAGTTTGTCCCCGATGGACTACATCTCTGGGTCCTACTCTCAAATGGGTAGGCCTTTTTATTAACTCCACAAAAGAATTGGGCAAAATAGATAAGTATACCTCATTCTAGAGTTAAGATACAAAATATTTTCTCATATGAGAAAACAAACATCACCACTCCATTCGTGGTGTTCAATTACCTAAAAATGATTGTCTCCATGCCTTAATCTGAGTCTGGCACTTTTGGGCCCAAGAAAAATCTCTCCTCGATTTCTATTCCTACACCTACAATTAATTAATGGACTATGTCTAGAAATTCATGCCTCTGTTCGTACGACTGTGCCCTTGGTATCCTCTCTCGTACACTGGAAGAAACCTCTTTATATAATATTTGTGGGTGGTTATGTAATAATGGGACCGTTGGCGTATTGGTTAGTGGAGGCTATTTGAAGGCATTGGTTGGCAGAGGTCTCGGGGTCGAACCCATGGGCCTTCCATTTTTTAGATCCTCTGTTGGAACAATTACTATATACGAAGGGTCCTTTTGGTGGTTGTCTATCTATAGTGGATCGATGGAATAACCCACAAAATCTAGTGGAACCTCCACTAGATTTGACGGGCTATATTTATATATTTTTTTAAATAATTCAGTTGTTGGACGTCATTGGGCATTTTCCCATTGCCACGTGGCAGCCCATGACTGGGCCACATGGCAGCCAAACATTGGCCCACATCACCTCTTTGTATAGTCACCCTGCCACATCACTTATCTTCCACGTCATCCTGCCATGTGTTGTACAGATGCCACGTCAACCTGTCACATATTGTACGAATGCCATGTGTCCTATACGAAGTGCCATGTCGCATGTTTTCATTGGTCCACATTTCAACCTAAAATGTCCAAAAATGAGTCACACATGGCAGCCTTTGGTGTTTCCATGCCATCATGACACATGTCACCCTCTACGATTGCCACATATTTTGTACGGACGATGAGGTCATCCGTACTGGTGTTGACGTCAGCAGTATGGATGCTGACTCATCCCTACTAACTGGGCTAATATCTTTCAATCCGTAACTCCTTTGATGAGTCATTTGCACCATTAGAAATCTTGTGACTCGCTCTTCACAATAATGTCATTTTCACTGAGTTTTGGGAACTTTGAATTTTTTCCATTTCTCTATCTACCGAAGCCATTCTGAGTGTCCTGAGTTGCATTTGTGAGTTATGAGTTTCTCTTAGCCTTCTCTGGATCCTTTTTGGATCATCAGCGTAATTACAGATGAAACGACAAATAAATTTTGCCTTCCCTTGCAAAATTTGTAGTTGGGTCATATTGTTGGGAGGGGGTAAAGAGAGAATTGTTTTAACTTTTAAGGGATCCACCCTAATCCCATATTTGGAGACAATGAATCCAAGGATTTAAAATGATTTTAAAATGAAGATGTATTTGTAAGGGTTCAAACGGATGTGGTAAAATCGACATCAGAGAAAAATGGCCCATAGGTGATCAATATTGTTTCGTCGATGAGACGAATGAGCAGGTAAGTCATCAAGGTAGGGTTCAAGAATATGCTTGATGTCGTCGAAAGCATACGACATGGCCCGATGGAAGGTAGCTCCAATGTTTTTAAGACAAAAAGGTATTTTCCTATAAGAAAATTCCCCCAAGGGCAGATGAAGGTTGATTTATGTTGATCAGCTAGTAGAATGTCAATCTGGTTGTATCCCGAAAAACCATCCATGAATGAAAAATGACACTGCCAGCGCAATTATCGATAATTTGGTCGATGAAAGGTTTAGGGTAATTTTATTTAGGACAATCCTTATTAATATCCCTATAATCGAAGAAAACAAAAATGGTACCTTGTTTCTTAGCAACCGAAATGATGTTAGAAACCCATTCAGTCAAAGGGACAATATAAATAAAACCATACTTCAACAATTTTTCAACTTCTGCCTTTATGACCACGGTTTTCTTAGGATGAACCAGGTGAAGTTTTTTTTGTACATTTTTAACACCTAGGTAAGTTTTTATTTCATGCAAAATGATCAATGGATCGATCCCTAGCATTTCTTCGTAACTCCAAGCGAAGAGGTCATAGAATTCTTTGAACAAAGCGATATAACTTGCAACTTCTTCAGGTGAACAATTCACACCTAGATGAACATTTTCTACAATACCTTATTTGATCGAGATGTCGATAGAAATCGTAGAAGAGATTTTTCCCAAATTCCCCTCATAGATGGTGTCTGGGTGAGTATTGGAGATTGGGGAGAATCGACAACATCGAAAGGAAAGATAGAGTGTATATCCTTCTCAATTTCATCCAAAATAGGAAGAAAGGATGAATGATGGTGGTTATAATCCCAAGGTTCACCTTCGATACCAAGCATTTCCATAATAGATTCATCCGATGGAAAAATACAGAGGATGTAATCAAAATTAGAGGAGAGGGAATCCAACCAAGATGAAAATGAGTAAGCAGTGGATGCCAATTGATGTTGGTCATCCAGTGAGGAAGAAGAATACTGGATGGCATCATAGGCAGCCTCTGCAGGACTAAGTTGCATAGTGTCACCTAGTACATCAAACTCTAAAGGAATAGGTACAATATAAGGATCAGATGATTCGTAGAATTTATATGCCATAGTTGAGATCATATTGATGGTGGAAATATGGTGCGAAGTTGGAGGAAGTGGTGCAGGAAAGGTGCCCATAAGTGAAGATTATTTTAAAAGACCTACTCCTACACTTTCGTAAGTGATTTTGGAATCTCCCAAAAAAGGAATGTTGTTGGCTGCGGGAGTGTGAGCATCGAGGGTGTAGTAATACAACTGATCGATAGTCACAATTTTACCTTGATAGGGGAATTGTACACATCAAAACACCGATGAAGTGACGATGATCATGGCATAAAACCAACTTATTCCTAAATATAAGTTGTAATCAAGGGGAGCATCGACTACCTCAACATCTACTGATATAGTCTTACCTCCCAATTGAACAACTAAGGACTGCAAAAGTCCATGAGGATGAAAGCCTCGCCCATCGAATGCTCATAACATAGTAGGGGATTGATTAAGACCATGTGATTTCAACCCTTTCCAACAAGATAAGGACATGACACATGTGGAAGCTCCCTCATCCAGTATCGTGCGATGAATATGTTGATTGTGGACAACAACATCAATTTGGAAAGCTAGCTGGTGAGAGAGTCATGACTTGAAATAATCAAGGTTAAACGTGATATTATTACATGACTCGAGATCTATCGCTCCGATGGTGGTCAAGAGAGTTCAACGTTGACTAAGGAAATGTTGTATAACTTTGATAGCTAACATAGCACATGGTGCTTGGGCCAAATCTTCAACGATGTTGTATTTTTGGGTGGCACGTGAACTAGGATTAAAATTTAACTTCCAAATATTTCTCTTGGGAGGACGTAAGATAGAGTCGAAAGTAGGTTTCTCAATATGGAGCGGTCCAGATGGAGGAGTAATGGTGGTAGATGATGGATCAGACGTAGTATTGTTAGGGAAATTTTCTTTATCAAGTTTAGTCGGAGTGTCATATGTTGTAGTAGGAGTGGTTAAATAAATCCCATTAAACATATAAATATGGGTACTTGGTGAAGCTTCCTCACTAGGAGGATGATTTGGATTTCCACCTGTCGGAGGGGCAGGGGCTTGTGCAACCAAGGGCTGTTGTTGAGGAAAAGGTTGTGTCAACACAACAGGTTGGGAATTTCCTTTAAAAAGTTTTGCAACTTCATCACAATGAGGAAAGTCTCGTGTGTAGTGATCATCACCACAAATGAGACACATAAATTTTGGTTTTTGCTGTGGTTGTTTCTTGGTAGAAAAATATTGTGTTGGTGTTTTTGGATTTTCATGTTGATGATTGTTCTTATTTGTTTTATTTTTTGTTTTCTTCTTCCCCCCCAATTGTTGTGGAGAAGAAAATTGAACTGCATTCACCTCATATATTTGAGTCAGAGGGGAGGCAGATTAGAGTGAAGTCGAACCGGTAGTGGGTGCAAGAACTGAGCGATTAGATGATCCAGTCGACTGTGAGGGAGATTGTGTTTTGATGGAACTGATAACTCCATCTGCATGAGCCATGGAACATGGTTTGGATGGATTGGTTGATGTGCGGGGAGAATTTAGTATCAATTTGTACAAAGGACCAGATTGGGAATAAACCAAGTCCAGGTACTGGGCTCAAGCAATGGCTTCCTATTCTGTGTCAACACCACCCATGGAAATGTCACAAGAAATTGGAGGTAAAAGAGATTTAGTGAACTATTCAGCCGATAATTGATCAGGAATGGTTTCTTTGATCAACCTTCATCATTCTCTCCACTCATGAATATGATCAGAGATATGTATGGAGTTAGTTTGACGAAGGGAGGTCGAGAGTTTTGTACGAGTCTTGTAACAGATGGGTAATTGAAAGTGTGTGAGAAAAGCCATGGTGTGGGAATTGAAATCTTGAAATGTACCCTGTTGGACCTCAATGTACCATTTGGTTGTTGAACCTATAAGCTTGCACTGTAAAAGATATAACTAGATAGAATCATCCATAAGTGAGTTTGAGGAACACCATAGATGAAACATTATAACATGGTTGTTAGGGTCTTTGTCGGGTTTACCGTCAAATTTCAAGATGTCGGAAGGTAACTTAGCAAGAATAACTAGCCAGAAATGAGAATGTAAGATGGGATCATTTTTCAATTGTGATAGATCTAGTAGATCTAGCGTGGCTAGGAATGGTAGTTGTCGATTGACCTGAGGATGATACTGGTGTGGCATGGGGACGCTAGTAGGGCCATAAACTAGTTGATATGGATAGTTGTAACTAGTATGCCTTCCCATGTACTATTGTTGTTGACTAGTGTAGCGAGGATTCATTTGTGGAGGAACGTTCATGAAACGAGAAGGGAAACATGTTTGGCCCCGGGGAGGATAACCAATATATCCTGTGGGTGGATACGTCGTTTGATTAGTCAAAGGTGGATAAGCAGTTTTCCCTTGAGGGGGGTAAACATGTTATCCTTGGAGAGGGTAAATATGTGGCCCTTGAGGAGGATAATATTGTTGTCCTTGAGGACCCCAAGTGGGATTTGGGACCCATGGGAAAGGTTGTCTAGAATGTAATCTAGAAGGATTAGGATTCGGTATTCCTCCTTGTGGGTTGGGATATGATGACCCTCCCCGATATCGTTGATGCAATGTACCTCCTTGGGGTGGTCCCCAGGATTATGGAGGGTTTCCAGTGGAAAATGGGTTTCCCCCTACCACTGATTGGGTAAAAACTGGGGTTTGAACAACAAAAGAGGGTTTCCCCCCAGTGGGTATGTGTAAGAGTTGTCCCCCAGTCGATATTTTTCCTGTAGAGTAGTTTATGCGCGTGGTAGGATTTTTCATTCCGTGATGAACAAGTGTCCCAACAAGGTTCTTTGAAATATGAGGAGTTGTGGGTTGAAGAGGTATAGAAGGAGTAAGTGTTAAGGTACCTTGCATATGACTAGGCAACATGATTCTGGTGGTAATTTGAACTGGTACTGACATGGCAGTAGGATTTACTATTGGTTCGATGAGATGGTCAATAGTATTACCTAACGGTCATGCCTCAACACCAGCAGAGGTAAGAGGGTCAAAAGGGGGTTGAATAAAATTGAATTTTTCATAAAGGTCACGTCCTGATGGAGTTCTACATATAGAACGAATAGGATTTTGTTGCGGATTGACCATGCCAGTGGAATGAACAGGATTCATGTACTCGTCATTAAAATTCAGATGTGTGGATTCCATATTTGTCTCATTATATGGCCTTGACAACAAGGGAGGGTAATCTTCTTCTATAATGTTACCAAAGAAGTCCAAAAAGACAAGAAGTGGCTCGAGAGGAGCTTGCAAAGTTGGGTTAATAGGAAGGGTACCTTCCTCAACCGTGACCAAATCTCTTTCAAGATTTGTTAACAAAGGAGTAGCATCACTCCCAACATCTGAATGGTTATCAACCTCTTCACGATAAATGTCGTCGAGTGAGTTAGGAGGTAAGGGTTCGTATCCTTATGGAGGAAACCCTTGCATCCTATGTGATCTATGAAGACCTTTATCATCTATAGTCTCAATTTTGAAATACAATCAAGTAAATAAACATCACTCGCTAAAAATCTAGAAAAAACAACAAGAAAATAATGCCTTCTCTCAATGAATGTACTAGTTGGTAATGAAATCCAACAAGACGTGATCAAAGTGAGAAGGGGCTAGGATAGGAGTGGGTGGATCATTTATGTTGGAGACCTGCTTAATGGACTTACACCTTGGTGAAAGATTCCTCACAGTTTGACCCACGGGTTACCCTCTAAGGAGCCCGAGGGATTTTGACCAACGTCTGTTCCAGGTACAATGAAGACTTTGCTTCACCGTCACCTCGTGTAAGAACCCTAAATATTATGGCTACTAAAGACACCAACTTACAGTCAGCCTCTGGGTGGGTACAGTCAACAGTCGAGTCTAAATGTATGGGCATGATATCAAGTCTGAAATCCTTCAAGAGATCTGAGGACAAGTGGACCAGTAAAAATCCAGAGGACCCCGAACGGATTCAGAATTCACGAAGCTACGAGTCCAAATGAAGACAGCTGAACCTCAAGAAGAAAACCCAATATACGATTTGACTACTACAAATAGTTAATCCTTAGAGGGATAATCTTTGTTTCTCTCCCAAACGAGACCTCATGCGTAACCCATGTGTGAGAGGGGGATCCCAGCTATGCTTATACGAAAATTGGATTTACTCTCCCTATCACAAGATTTTAAGTTTTTCTTGAATTATTTGGATATTTATTCTCATAGCCTATTCCAAAGTTCTAGTCCTATTCTATTGTTGGTGTAAAGATCTTAAAAAGAAAAAAAATTCTAGATTGGTTCTAATTAGCGTTTATTTTAGTGGTTGTTCTTTACACAAATGTGAATGAGAGTGAAGATAATGATGTTGCAACTCGAATCCCAAAGAAGTAAAAGAATGATATGAATATATATATATATATATATATTCTTTCGATGAACTTCTATTTATGGGAGGGAGAAGAGTTTCTTTCTTTCACTACCAAACACAAGAATGTAGAAATTTCACTTAATTTGTTTTCAGCAAGAATCCAATTAAGTGCTAATTTGTAAAGAAATCTTTTCTGATATCCAAAAACCAATGCAAAAAGTATCCCTTCATTTGATTGTAAATGTTAATTGAATGATACATCTAATGCTTCTTATTTCAATAATAAAAATAGACTTCACTATTGTGGCTTTGAAAAATTGGAAGCAAAATCAATCACATAAACAAGAGGCACTCTCAACAATCAATAAGAGACATAAAACAAACTATTGATTTAAAGAAAAACACCAAATACAACAAAAAACACTTAAGAAATATTTCAGAAATGGATAAAGGTTAGAGATCAATAAAATATTAAATAGATCACTTTGTTTCCTTATAAAAATATTTAATTGATCAGATGAATGAAAAAAATAGAAAAACGAAACCAAGATTGCAGACAAAAGGTTGATTTTGCGACAAGGAAAGATAACACAAAATCCAATCAAATATTAAAAAAAATGAAAAGAAGCAAGTTGTAAGCTAAACAGAGGACATAAACTGACAGAACATGATATGAGTTAAAGAGAAAAACCAAAGAATCACACCCAGGAACTAGACAGTCAACAATTTTTCAAGGTAATGAAAAATCGAGGCTCTGGTAATAACAACACTAGAGTGCTACAACGCTCCCTAACACACTCTGGGGGAGAGTTGATAAGGAAATCAATGCTTTGAATGTAACTGCAGAGGGCACAGTTTCTGAGAAAAACTTGGGAATTAAGGCCAAAAAAAAATCAAAAACTCTGTAAGACAACTTTAGCAAAGACAACAGATGTATGGATGGATAAAATCAACAAATGGGATTTGAATATGGGCAAAGGGAAAAGATAAACCAAGGAAAGAAAACAAAACTGAAAGCTTCGATCCCTAGTGGAGTTGCCAATTTCTGTTATAGGAAAATTCCCCCTGCGGACAGTTGGATCTTCCCTTAGATTCTAGACCCCTAATATCAAGACAGAAAAATGCAAATGGACACTAACGTCCCTTTAAATCTAGTTAAGCTAATCAAAAGAAAGAGAAAGAGAAGGTATGATGTACCTTGTTTCGAAGCTTGTCCTCACTTAATCCAATTTGAACTTTTTCTCCAAGCTCTTTAGCATGACGTGATACCTGTAGTACAACAAATAGCGAAGAAAAACAAATACTTCCTACTCTACCAAGATTAGTTTAAACCAAATTCATCCATAATAGAAAAGTATATGCAATAATACACAAATTTTAAGGAAATAGGCCAAGCATATATTAATGAGAATATTAAAAAGAGACTTACAATCTGTAGATGTAGTTGCAACAACCTCCCCAAGTCCTCCTTGTCCAACCCCTTTCTCGAAAGATCCATGATCAGAATGAAAACACTTTTGCTGATTTTTTCCCCCTTGTTCACCATGAGAATGCCTTCCTTTATAGGATTTGAGAGGCTCAACCAAATTGGTTGTATTTAGGATAATTTGAGGATATGGCTCCATCAGTTGTTGTATCTCCCTTAGATGTATCCTAAAGATTAGAATCGATCCAAATCAACTCGAATCACCTCTAGCTGTCCTTAGAGAAAACGGGGATTTCTTCCCATGATTTTCTTAACCAATCAACGCTCCTCCAAAATGGTAAATAGAGTGCTGCAACGCTCCCTTATAGATGGAAAAAGAGTGCTAGCACTCCCTGCATATGAGCAGGGGAGCATTGATATCCCAAATATTTTTCAATATGACTAATTCCCATAGAAAAACAATTTGTTTCGTCTGTCAAATGATGTGGCTTCTCCTTCCAACATGTTCTAGAGGATGTATCAAGTGTTTCCATGGTGTCGTTATCAATAATACATATGCATAACGAAATTGTGACATTTATGACACTTCTGACAAAAGTGTGACACTTGCAACAATGATAATGTGACATTATCGAAGTGATGGATTTTTATGTGTAACATAAGCTAGAAAACTCGTAATTACATTGAATATGTCATAAAAATTGTGTTGGATTACTGAGAAGGGGGGTTGAATCAGTAATGAGCAATTTATACCAAGTCATATATGCCACATCATCTATAAACTATGTACCAAAAATACTTATAGCAAGTGCCAATATTGAACTCGGCTACCTCACCATCATCTTTTAAGTTGTTTCCCTTTACCGCCACATCATTTCTGTCAAAAAGCCTTTCCAAAGGAACTAGTCCTTTGGGAATATGATTAATAGGTAGCTGAACAATATGATGATCAACAATTTTGTTCAGAATATCACCAACATCAGGATCAGATTCATATGTAGGGTCTTGATCAATGTGCAATGTTGAAAACTCCTCAATAGTCTCCAAGAATATTTTGATTTCAAGATCAACCTCGAAAACCTTCCAATGCTTGACATTGTCGGGTATGGAGGGCCTTTATTTCACTTCTATATCGTACCTGAGCTTGGGTGGTAGAGGGACTTTGAAATTGCTTGCTAAAATATCCAGAGAATTAGCCATAGTGTTTTCTCCCCTTGGAATAAATGATATATTGAAAGCTAGGAAAGAACTGTCAATGTGGTCCCATACTTCATTTATGTAGCTCCTGAGCTGAGGGTGTTTGTCTTGATAGACATTTCTGATCTGCTGGATAATCATATCAGCATCTCCAAACACATCTATTTCTTTGACTGCCATGTCTTTTGCAGCTCTTAAGCCCAAAACAAGAGCTTCATACTCTGCCACATTATTTGTAACTTCAAACTCTAATTTGTATGACAGAGATATAGTTTCCTGAGCAGGGGAAACAAAAACTATTCCAACACCTACCCCATCTTTAGAAGAAGCTCCATCAAAGAACATTTTCTAGATAGAAGTGATTGAGGGAGAATCTTCATGGGGGGGAATTGGTTGCTTTATTATTTGAAGAGGAGCCTCAGGGGTATTGGTGAGCTGCAATAATCTGGATCCTAGATCAGTATCCAGGGCAAAGATGGGATGATTGGTGGGATCTTCTTTGTCACTAATAATGTAGGCCAACTAATCTTCCATGTACACTCTTCTATGCTCCCCTCCAAATACAAGAATGGTTGCATATGTAAGGTCCATATGCAATGTTCCCCAAAGCATTTTAATCCAAGATCTTGACAAGAGCATGCCAAACTTGGGAGGAACATCGATCACCACCATATCCATGAACACACTCTTCATGGGTAGTTGAAACAAGGTCAAAACCAAATCTTTGATGACCCCAAGACATTGCACCCTCCTTGAATCACAAGAGTACAAATCATGGTAATATTTTGTGACTTCCAGCCTGAGTTCTTCCATGACAGTTTTGGGCATGAGATTATGGGATGCCCCAGAATCCATCAGATAGTTATGCACCACCTTATCATGAATTTTCAAGGATGTGTAGAAGGGAGGGGATGAATCATCTCTATCTTCTACCATAGGACCTAGGATGACCACTGGATTTTCATCTTGGAGATTTACTGAGTCTGTGGAATGGCAGGATGGTTTGGACTGCAGTAGCTTAGAGAGTGACCTTTTGAAATATTCATGTTTGACTAGCTCTGAAAGGGGTACAGGAATCCTGATTTTTTTAATTTCATGCTCAAAACTAAAGGAGGGAGGAGGCTTCATAATTTCTCCCGCTTCTGGGATAGGGTCTTTGGCTAGTGGTGGGGGATTCTGAGCTCTCTTTTCCTTGCTGAGGATTGTTGTGCCTTTAGCAGGATTCTCTTCTATGGGAGGCTGATGAGGGATATCAGACTTCCCATCTTTCTTCTTTGACCTGAGGTTATATTGATTGGGACTGCTATTATTGGCTTTCTCCCCTTTACTCAGCTCATTTATTTGACTGTTCATGAGAAACTCCTCATAGGTAGATTGAGTTAAATGGGGAAAAGGGGAGGTGTCTCCAATATAATGAATTTTGGGGTCAAGCTCTTCTTCTTCCCTCTCCTGATCATCAACAAGGTTATTTTGGAGAGGGGTTTGAATCCTTTGATCATCTCTGTCTCTGTTCCTTTGTTCCCTCGACATAATCTGAGGAACATTGTTATTTGGCCTCCTAAAATTTCCTTTGTTGTCAACATTTTGTGGATTTTTGTACGTTGTCTTCCCTTCTAACTCCAACCTTTCCATCCTAGCCGAAAGTGATTTTAGTATCTTGGTTACTTCATCCATTTGAGGGGGAAGGGCAGAGGAACCATATGTGGAGGATTCAGATCTCTTCTTGGGTATGTCTCTATCAGCCTTATTTCTGAGTCAGTTAACAAACAATATATTAGACTCTACTTCCACAGCCACATCCTGCATATGAGCTAGGGAAGTGGCTCTTCTTTCCCTCAACAGGAGGTAGAAATCGGGGTCAAAATAACTGGCATAAGTAATTTTGGCTGAAGCCTTTGTAGGCTTTATCTCAGTGGGGATCTTATTGTACATCTTGTTGAACCTTTTGGAGAAGTCAGAGACAAATTCTCCCTCTTTTCTCTTTAGGGACCCAAACTCTATGATATAATACATTAAATCCTTTTTATCCCCTCATTGTCTCAAGAAGACACTATCCAAAGCCTCAATCCCATCGATAGATCCAAGAGGCAAGGCCCTAAACTATTTCCTAGCCTCGCCTTCAAGGCTATGAACAAAAATTCTCATCCATACATCTGCATGCATGATAACATGATGATCTGTAAAACTGTAAAAGGATTCAAGGTGTTCCTCTGTGGTTATGTCTCCTTCGCTTGTAAACTTGGGCAACTGCTTAAGGTATACATCTACTTGGAGGGCATTGAGAGGTTGAGGCAAAACAATGGGGGCATACCTAACAACTATTATGGCGTCCACTCTAGTCATGGGGGGATTTTCTTCTACCATAGGAATGTTGGGTGGAGGAGAACTAGGAGGAGAAGGTGTTCGAATAGGGGAGACTGGAACGGAGCTTGCAGGAGGGAAAGGAAACAACAGAGGATTTGAAGAAAATGATATAGGGTTGGAGGGAGCAGAGGTCTGTATTTGCACATAAGAAGCAACAACAATAGGAGGAGGGGTGGTAAAGCTCAGGGTGGTGAAATATTCTATGGTCCTAGGTCTAGGCCAAGGTACAACTTCAGGGGAGAGGGGACTGACAAGGATTTCTCCCTCCAATCCCAGACCAGGAGGGGAAAACTCAACAGGAAAAATCCTTAAATTTAAAGTTCGAGAAACTCCAGTAGAAGGTATGATAGGGAAATGAGAAGCATAAAATGGCGTTTCTACAGAAGGAGATGGAAAATTATCAGAAATACCTGGTTTAGTAGTAGAAGTTCCTTCTATGAGGTTCTTTCCCTTTCTGATAAGATTCTCTGGATCTACTTCAGGTGTTTTCAAGGTAAACTAAGTGGTAGACCTCGTATGCCTTCCTATGGAAGCCACAACTGAAACAGTAGGTTCACCACAATTGATTCATCACAATGGAGTTGTCACGTGCATAGTAGCAATCTTGTAGGGCTCTGATGCCTGATGCACCTTTAGAATCATAGGCTCAATTTCGTTCAATCCCAGGGAAAATCTTCAAGTTCATCCCTGACAACAGCACCAAAAGTCACTCCTGGATTGCAGTAGGAGTAATCCTGATACCCATTAGTTTTATATGTCACAAATGAATATATTGGGGTGGTCGAATGGGTCTAGACCCAAGAGAATATTGCTTTAACTTAAAATCTTGGACCAGGCTATGCATGAACAAGTGAGGTCTTGATCTAATTGCCATCAATAAGTTGAGTTTAAAATGAGCAGAGTGAAGACTTGGTGAGAATGGTGAACAATAATACCATGGGCATCATTCCTTTCAGCAGCTTGGAGAAGAAAAACAAAACATTGAAATGTGCTTAGATGACACAGTCACAATAACACAGTGATCAAACCTACATCAAAATTAATACTATAACAACTCGACTGGATCCTCCAATTCTAAGCTATTCAGTGGGAGAAGGAAAATATAACATGAGAATTTGATTTAAAATTGGTAAGAATACTGTCATGATCAAACATACATCACAACAACACAATCACCCTCGATTGGATTCTCCAATTTCAAGTGTCTTAATCAATGTTTACAGAGAGGTGGAAAGAGGTTGAATTTCATTAAACAAGAAGTCTCAAATGCCAAATAAATAACCAGAAGAACCAGTGCTTCATCAAAACTTACAATTGGGAGCCTATATCAACCATTGACCCTAACAAAATGTGAGAAAAATATCTATATACTCATAGAAAAACCATAGCAGCAAGTTCAAGTCATCGCATTGAAGACATTACATCTGCATGTTTACTAGAAGACTGTGCATGTAGTCTCTAGATAGTCATGAACTTCATTCAAAAGCAATCGTGCTCCTGAATGGACCTGTAAATGAGTTGACAAGATTATAGTCCTTTTATGGACTTTCCATTTATGGTGGAAATGATGTCCAACCACCACCAACTACTTCAATAACTACTTCACTGGGATCAGGTAAGACCCCAGTCAAATCTGCACATGTAGGACGTGGAGGCCTTCTCATTCTTCCATCTAGAGCTACTTAAGAAATTTATGGAAAGCCTAGCGGGAAGATGTGGAGGCCGACGTGATGAATGGGGAACTTGGTAGAAGTGGTGAATGGACGGTGATGATATGGCATGCTTGATGTGAAGCTGAGATGAGGAGAGGACATGTGGATGGACGTGGCGGAAGGAAAGTGGTCAGACAAATACGGGTGGCAGAACTTGTGGGCTTTGAGGTGTATGAGCCAAGTGGAGGAGACCTGGGGCCTGGAAAGACACGTTGTTATGACGGGGTGACCTGGAGGAGGAGGAACATGTGTTGGAAAATAAGAAGGGGAAAAACAAAGGGATTTGACACAGGGGAAGTGGAGGAAAGATGTGCATTAGTTGAAGGTGGGAGAGGAGTGGTAGATGTGACAGGTAGAGGGGAATGGTAAAGTGGAAGACAGATGTCAATGGGAGGTGAGGGCGGTAAACAGAGGTAGAAACTGCTTATATCATAGGGGGGGGTAGGTGGTAAGAGGTTTTAGGTGGGGGGGGTCCGACATCACGAGGGGGCGCCACGATAACATGGGCCCTGCATTCAAAACCACCCATATCGGACCGCCCCCAATAAAGGTAGAACGGAGGGAGGGGGTCCATAATGGAACCTGCATCATAGATTTGAGCATGTAGATCTTGGCCACCCAGATATACGTGCCCCTTAGTAAAACGCGCATGATCATGAAACTTAGGATAAGTAGGTTTTAGCCCACTTCCTGTGATGTTTTTCATGGAGACCATTTTTGAAGGGAAAAACACCCCCCTACCAACATATGTGATAACACCCATAACCATATCTCATGTAGACAACAATATCTAACTACACATAAGAATGTGAAATACATTTTGAACTTGTAGATAGATCTATTGTACTTGATTATTGTAGGGCGTCCTAGGAACTTGCTTTCAGACTCTAGAGACCTAACATCTTCATCTAGTAAAGATTTCATGGATTTTCCCAATTGTACATGACCTCTTCTTATTCATCCTACATATGTACACATCCCAATCCACCGCATCTTGTGTATGTATGTGACTTCCTCCACTGCAACATGCATACAACTCAAAATCTAGGGTTTTTTCAGTAATTCCGCAACTCTGAAAGTTTCGCAGTCGACCCTCCTTTGCTACTTCAAACTTTCATAACTTCAGATGTATCAATGAGTACCCTCAATAAACTTTTCACAAATAATGGATATTCATTGTGCTCATTAGGTGCAAACAAGAGACCCTTTCTCTCTTATTTATTCTCTCCAAGTGGCTTCCTCAAGGGGTTATCTTCTAACTACCTTTACCCAACTTCCTTATTTTAGGGCTAACCCACTTCTAACTACTTTGTCCACTTACAACTAATTTATCCACAAATAGTAAACTCACCACTTCTAGTTTCAACTAACTCTATTATTTAATTAATTTCTTTTGCAACCACTTTGACTTATCCATAATTAGTAAACTCACCACTTCTTGTTGCAACAACTTTATTATTTAAATAATTTCTCTTTGCAACCACATTGACTACTTTATTATTTAAATAATTTATCTTTGCAACCACTTTACCATAATTAACAAACTCACAATTTCTTGTTACAATTAATTTATTTTTAATTATTTTCTCAATGCAACAACTTTACCCATGATTAACTCCTAGTTACAATCAATTTGACTAGTACACTTCTTCTAGGAGCTTCTAGATTAATTGACTTCTTTGACCTTATAGGGGCTTCTATATAACTCATGAGGGTTCTCCAAATTCACTAATCCATATCTCCTTAAATGTGAGGAAATACGTGATGTACCACATATCACCCGAAATGACATGACATGTATTATCCATCTAGAACAGTCTTACCTATATATTCACTGATATTCATGACTTTATAACTCAAACAAACATGGGTCCCTTACCCATACCTTTGTGATATCGGAATTCACTACCAGACTTCTCCAAGGATTGAAGTCAAACTCTAAGGGTTGAAATCAATCTACAATATCACTCTCCAAGGGTTGACATAAATAACAACTAACAATCCAAACCAATTGTCCATCAATATAAACCAACTGTCTAACAATCTGTCCCTTTGGCATTGATGGCAACACTTAGTCATGAAACAACTCAATCTAATACTCCTCATCAATGTTTAGATCTCTCTCCCTTTGACATCAATTGAAAAGGGTATGTCTCCTTGGGTCTGCTCCCCCTTACTAATATCTCCTTGGGGTTTCTCGCCCTATATGCATTATCCTTTCAGTTGTTCCCCCTGTCTAAATACATTTTACCTTTCTTGGTGTTTCTAAGCCTATGATTACTCTCTCTACATTCAGCTGGATAATATCTCCCTCTTTAACAAAGAGTATCACTCTAATTCAATGTTGATGGCATGGATGCCAATGCTCCCTCTATGATTATCTCTATCATCTCTCCTCCTGGAATCATACCTCTGTCTTTACTTCTCTGTCTGAAAACTTCTCTGAATGATCTTTCTACCTGTCTTCTTGATTTTGTTTCTATTCCTTTGACTTCTTTGTAAGATGTTGTGTAGAACAATTGTAGGGATTCATGTACCTACTTCCTTTTGGAGTTTTTGTCCATTGGTGATTCCTTGTGTAATCAACTGATATATATAAAAAGAATTCAAGAATAAGAATTAAAATATTCCTATATCATTATCATCCATTATTATAATGTTCCTTTATCTCTGAGCCACTTTTTGAACCACTCTCTGAACAAATCTGTGAACCCAATCTCTAAATACATGCTCTCATCCATTGTCATATATTTGTCCAAATATTCTAATCCATCTCTATCCATATTGTCCATGACTCTTATACTCAATTGTCCATAATGATGATCCATATTTCATTGTACTATTCTGAATTCTTCTCGGTTGCAATTGATCATCAAATGTGTTCACTAATCTTCTTTATCTGCATGCCAAAATATGCATGTCTGAAACAACCTTTAATGATGATACCATTGCCTGAATACAATCATCGACTCATGTTATTTGAATTCTCTTAATATATCTCCATAAGCACTTTTAACTTCTCGAAAGATAAAACATTGATATATAGAGCTATTTTCTAGACTCCCCCTATTCAATATTCATAATTATGGGAGTCTCCAAGCTAGATGGCTCAAAAAAATACCTTCCCTAAGTAGTCATCATATTCCTTTCTAGATTCATCATCTCTTTGAACTTTGACTTCTTTCTTCTTGTCTCTTCCTAGATTCCGACATCTTCCTTTCTTCCTGTAGATTAATCATGATCTTGTACTACTATATATCTTGAGAGTGCAATTTCTAGGCCTTGTTCCTTCATTTCTTTCTCTTCGTTATGATCTTGCTCTATTGTGGATTATGACAATATAATTCTTGAGACTTGTTCTTCTTTTGTTTTCTTTCTTTGTCTTTCTCGTACTATGGCAAGTGTTGTGATTTATAAGACCTATTATTTATTGACGTGCTCTTCTTGTTGTTCTTTTCTTTTTCAAATCTTAGTGTATTTCATATATGTTTATTTCTTCATGGATGGAACTATCACGCTTCTTCAATTTTGATCTATATGACCAAAGTTGTGGCATTTGAAAAATTCAATGCTACGTGGGGCCAAATAAACATTTATTCTTTGAACATTTATTCCATAATCCTTGCAATCTTCAACCTTATGTCCAAAGTCAGTACAATAAAAAAAATGAACATAAAAAATGACCATACGTGGGAGTGAATGGTGTAGTCATGTTGAATTCCTTCCTTGGATGATCATGATTGAAGCTTCTTTGTGGCTTGAATGTGGAGGGTCTATTAGAATATGATGGATGTGCTCGTTTAACCATAAACAATATCACTACTATCACCCAACCATAGGCCGAAGCCACCCTCGAGCACCTTAACCTTGAAAGAGAATCATTCCAGAAGAAAACCCTAGGCTAGATAGCCAAACAAGATAGCACATCTCTCTCCAAGGATAGCACACCAAATAGGAGTAACAAGAGCTGATCAGAGAGTCCAAACCATAACCAAGAGAGAGTTGAAGCCAAAACTGAAATCTGCTAGCTGCAGCAGCCGCAACGACAACTCTCCTCCAAACTTGCGCACAAACTGGCCAACTGCAGTGCGCAGAAGTGCTACTTCTGCAGTTCTGAGAATGCCTGCTAGAATGAAGATTGGCCTCCTGTATTTATACTAAAACTAGAAAACTGCCTCGGTCGAATTCTCATTCTAGGTAGTAATTCTTTAGTATATAATATTTCCTTTAGCTAACTTCTTTTCTTGGAGGTTAATAACCTAATACAAGTCATTCTCTTGAGATGACTTGTTTTCTAGGGTTATTATCCAACTAGTAAGGGTTTCTTCTTGCTTCCCAGAATATTCTATTCTCATCAGTTTTACATGTGGAGGTAAATACCTCCCACAACTACCATAATATCAACACTCCCTCCTAGCTAGGGAGGTATTGAAGGTAATGTTCATGAGAAAAAACATACCATTCACCCTGTAGCATCAACATAGTCATATAGACTATCTCATGATTAGATCATGAGTACCATCATCACTATCAATGTCATCAACTGCATCATCTCTTGAAACCACACTCCATCTCAGTAATCAGACATGATGTTGGATAAGTCACTCACTCCATAGAGTGACATAAGAACCATTCTTCTAATACGAACATATGTCCTAGAAGAATAAATGTTCTGAACCATTTTTTGTTTGGGAAATCTCTATCGATTGATCATCCATCTAGATGATAATCATTTACAAAACTATTGATAGTCTTCAATGTGATCAGAAAAATTTCATTCAATAGAACACAACTGTCTCTATCCATAGTAGCACACAACTACAATCCAATGGTAAACTACCACACCAAGTAGCACATAGATACTTGCTCAGTGACATATAGTCACAATCAATGGAACACATCCACTATAGTAGAATACATCTACTATCCGGTGACATACATTCTCCATAACAATCATATCATCAACTTGCATGGAAAACATTGTTATGATATATAAACCGAATCATCTGGGCCATTCCTCCACTCACATCTGTGAGATCTAGAAGAGCATCTTCCCTAAGTAAAACATCAATGATGAGTTATCTGGACCATTCTTCTCAGGCAAGGAAGAATAACTATCCCGATTTCTGAGCCTGGACCATTCACCTATTTGGGCCATTCCTTCGGCACTAAACAAAGTGCAACTTGGAGAGAATGAATCTGCCCTAGGGAATGCCTGTCCCTGATTGCTGAACCTAGACCATTCACCTATCTGGGCCATTCCTCCAACACTAAACAAGGTGCAACCTGAAGAGAATGAATCTTACCTATGGAATAACTTTTTGGACCATTTCCCAAGGAAATGATTGTCCTGCACCAACCTCCAAAATAGACCATTCTTTGAAACTGCTCACAATTGTGAGCTTCGAAAGAATGATTTTCCGGCAAGGCAAACTAGTCTTCTTGACCACTACTGAGAGTGGTCTTCAAGAAGATAGAATTTCCTAGACCATTCCCTATGTTAACCAAAAGGGGAATAGCTTTCTCTAGTAAATCAACAATCCATCGAACCATATTCATTACGAAAATGATCATTTGATCTGGACCATTTTCCGAACTGGAAAATGCCTGTCTGTCAGAAATCTCAAACCACTTTCCGAACTGGAAAGGAACTGCTCATCCTAGACCATTTTTTGAACTGAAAAATGATTGTCCATGAATCAATAACACATCAGTGCTCCCTCCAAACCTGGGAGTCATCTCTTCCTTTTTCAATAAGGAAGTCATCTCCACAAGCTCCAACTTGAGTACACAAACCCTTTCATCTTGAACAGAGGATTTACCAAAATGTGTCCTTATCTTCTCATCTGTGAATATATAAATTGGAGAACCACTTCTCCTTTCTAGACTTCATCACGGATAATGTAATGGTTGATCTCAATCTACTTCGGTTTTTCTGGAACACTGGTTTTCTGAGGGATTCATATAGCTTTGATCATCATAGTTGAATTCATCTCTCTTGTTTCCTGCTAGCTCATAACATCGTGGTAAAGGTCAAACTTGGAACATATCCAAGTGGTAGTTCTTTTGTCATCATGAGAGCTTTGTCATGGATTGGAAATCCATCATCCTTGAGTTCTGAGTAACCATTCTGATACAATATCTTTTTTATAGAAGGTTTTTCACCATGCTTATGCTGTGCATTGGAGGCTCTGCACAAAGTTGTTTGAATCCATACAAAACCTTCTTCCATTTGCATACAAGAGTCTCTTCCTGGTATACCTCAAATCCTTGAAGTTGTTCTACATACATTCTTTGTTCAATTATTCTGGAGAACAGTCTTTGCATTCATCTGATGTAAACTCCAACCCATGGATATTGTGGACAATATAATGGCTCATGTAGAGGTATGTCTGGTTTACTAAAACAAGCAATCATCATAGTCTTCTCCCTCCATCTGGGAGAAAATTCTAGTGTTGGATCTCACAATGCTTACATTCATAAGTCTTCCATACATTGTTCTTCATAACAACTTTCATGTCCTCTGCTTGATTGTTTTTAGTGATTTTAGGTCAGGCTGGTAGTATTGTGATTCTTGATACAATGACTCGTTGTTCTGTCTTTCCTTTCTCTTTTGGAGTCTTCATGTTCTTCCTTATGTTTTTCTTTACCTTTTAGGTCCATGGAGTTTTCTATAGATTCCATGCCCTCAATATTCCAACTTATTCCTTCATGATAGGATCATGGATGTGGATGGACAACCAAGGATACTTCAAGGCTTCTTTTCAAAGAAGGATTCTTCTAAATTCAAGCTGAACACGTATTGCTTTTCATGGATGCTACCATGGATATATACTTCATCATATTCAATGGATCATAGGATTAGCTCCCTCCTAATCCTTGCTTCATGTATGAATGCATGATCTTCTTTTGGTAATGTATAATCGGCTTCCTCCATCTAGGAGATTCCATGCTTCCGTCTGCATCCTTATTGCCTTCTGCAAAGTGTCACAATTTTTTTTCCAATTTCCTCTTGATTGCTGACTTCTTTCTGTCTTTACTTGATGCAAAGAGGTCCTTCCTACCACCCCACAAGGTCTCTACATGCATCCGACCTCCTCACTCACACAGGATTGTTCAAAATCACCTCTCTGCTGAGCCGAAGTGGCTCCTTCGGATCCCCCACTGGAATCTCTGTGCAATTTATTCGACCTAGATCCACAGGTCCTTTCTCAACTTCTCGGGCCATACACTGGACCGCGATCAACTTTCCCCACAGGAAAGGAACTGTTATCGAGCTTTGGGGTTTCACGTGTCGCAAACCTATGAGGCCCAAAACTCTCATCCCTGGGATCTCCGATATCCCGATGGACAAAATGCCGACGGCACCCGATCCTTTGCCCCCTGTTCTTGCAGACGGACGGTTCTAGTTCCTCTTCGTAGGATCGTGTCCTCGCGCCTTCGCGACCCTTGGCACCAATTCTCTGTTATTTTGTTCACGAGGTCCCGACAGGCCATGTGCCACCTGTCCGCTCGTCAACTCCTATGTGGCCCTGCGCTCTGATGCTGTATCGGTAAATCATGTTTCATGATACCGTGATTTCCGTTGCACCGTTTTCTTCGACCTTAGGACTCCCGATATCCCGATCGGCGATGTCCCAATGTGACGTTAGCTAGGCCCACATACGGAGCTTTCGCCTTCTCTCCACTCATGAGATTGAATTCCTCCTCGTCCAACCTCCGATGCACAAGACACCAAGATGTCGATGCTCGCGATCTCGCCACTCGCGACTTCGCTACTTGCGAGGTCGAATAATCTCCACTCTGTCTTCCAACGCCTGAGACGCCGATGTGAGTGATCTCGTGACACGCGTCTACTTACAAATGAATGGTCCAGATCACATCTCGCCAATTCGGGGTTTTTGATGTCGAACAATCAACCCATGTCCTCGGTATCCCTGATATCCCGAATGCCGATTCCTTTCGAGACTTCCTCCAATTGCGCTTGATTGCTGCCACGCGTCCCAGGAATGGACGGTCCTGATCCAATCGCTCTTTCGAGACCTCAGACGTCCTAATTCTTCAGAACTCGAGAACTTCGATTCTTCGAGTGTCTATATCCCGATGGCTTCACCCCTTATCGGAATTTCTTCTCCTATCTACGAGGACTTAACTCCCTTGCAACTTCTGCAGATCCGATAACTGTCGCTAATCCTGCACCAGATCTAATGACTCAGATCAAATCTCCCGTGCGCTTCTTCTATGCACCTCCTGGACGTATAATTCCAACGGTCCAAATTTCCTTTTTTGTCGATCTGATGGCTGGCACTGCTCCCTCCAGAGCTTCTTGCACTTTCTTCCCGCCTTGGGAGAATTTTCAAGGTTCTATAAGCCTCGGCCCTTGCAGTATTTCTTCTCTGTGAGCTCCTCGATTTCGATCCTCGTCGATGTGCATAAAAGCGCTGCCCTTCCTGAGCTTCTCCTCAACCTTTGTAGATTGGACCTCTACCTCCTGTGGAGTTTTCGTGCATATACCATGCGGTCTCTCCTGAGATTCTTCGAACGCTCAGACCCCTTGAGGGATTTTGTCTTCTCTCCCTTTCCCACAGATGGAGAATAAAATGGATTCCCTCCTGGCTATCCTGTGATTCAAGCAACCTCTGGCCGAGTCTCCTCTGGGTATTCAGCGACCCAGTAAAGGTCCCTCAGTGGACTCTTCCCTCCAACTTCCAAAACTCAAAGATAGCCTGCACAATATCTCTATGCCCTCTTGGCAGAGTGTTGTCCTTCCACAAAACATTCAATAGTTCTGGGTCCTTGTGCGCCTACGCACTTGCTCAATGCCCTCCTGGCAGAGCTTCTCAGAATCCTCAGTGATTCTGGTCTTTCTCGAACTCACATCAGAATTCCTTCCCTTAGCACCTCATGCTTACGCTCAATGCCCACTTGGCAGAGCTCCTACAAAATCCTCAGTAATTCTATATACAACTGTGTTTCATCTACACAGCCTTACCTCCTGAGGTGTTCAACAACCTCACAGGTCTTCTTCTTGAGTTGTCGACTTCAGTCCTGTGCCTCAGCACTTCTCTGTCTAACTCCTCAGAGTTCAGAAGTGCACTCATGCACCAGTATTCAGAGTCTACAACACTCTGTCATGCCTTCCTGACATGAAACCTCAAATACCCTCAATCTTGAAATCAAACACACTCCCTGCAATTGCAGGATAACAACACACAAATACAACATATAATGAACACACACAGACATGCGTATAAGACAGAACCTATGCAGGAAAAACTGCTTCTGTATATATTAAAAATGGAAAATGCCTGTTTGTAGAAGGTGTTCTCGAGCTCTCTCTCTGGCTCTCCTCAACTCTATCATCACTAATTCAAAATGAGATATGAAAATCTCTTTTACACTGAGGGGCTCAATCAAGCGCTTCCCTCTAGGATTTCACCTACCCTAATAAATTACATTAAAGCGCTGTCTAGTCTGTTGTCGGATCTAGATCTCAACCATTCTTGGCATTAAAGCCGATCCTATCTAATGCCTGCTCAAAGGCATGGCGTCTACAACTCACCAGCTTAAAACATTAATTTTCATTCAGTACAAATTTAAATGAGGTTGCACCTCTCTCTTCAGCGTTGAATGCATGCGCTCGGCGTGGCTGGCTAGCTGACTACTGACGTGGAGCGATTCTCCTGCATCATACTCCACAGCTGCAAAAATCATGAGCTCCTGCTCATGAGCTTCCCTTGTAGCTGTTGGAACCCTCCTGGATCCTAAACAAACCTTTGGAGCTTCTCATCTGCTTCCTTTTGCTGTTGATGCTGCTTCTGCTGCGCTACTGTTGTTTCTTCCTCTTTCCTTCTGCCCAGCTGCTCCTTGCTGGCAGTTTTGGCTGAATCTAACATCATCTTTCTGATCTCCTCGATCACTGCATCCAGCTGCTCCCATGGTTGGTTCTTTTTTTGTAGTCTCCTCAGCTGCAAACATTTTGGCCACGTGAGAAGATCACCATGATCTCCCACGCCTTCTTCATCTATGTCCAACCTCACCTGTTGGACGTGCATACTCTGCACTTTCACCCTCTCCTCTAGGGCTTCAACTTGTTGCCACAGATCAACAAGATAAATGATGTCCGTGTCTTCCTCTTCCGCTCCTACTGCAAACTCCCACGTTGCAGTCTCTTCAGCTTCATCACTGAATATATTGAGTCATTCCTCAAAATGCTCATCTTCTCCTTCTGCTTCCTCTGCTGCTAGCTTCAGTACTATAGCTCTCTCAGCTCGCTGGCTAGAATTATTGAGCTATTCCTCGGAATGCTCATTTTCTTTTCTTTCTCCTGGTTGGGCAGTCTCAAACACCTGCTCCAATTCTCTTTGGACAGTCATAGCTGACTATTCCTCTCTTACTGCTTCACCTGCAATAGAATTTTCTGCCTCCTCCTGGGCAAATGGAAGGAATATCGAAATTCCTCCAATCATCATGCAACTTCTCTGATCTTCTTCTGTTGTCAGCTGTACATGTTGATCACAATCCAATCCTGAGCTCATCTGCTCCATCAGCTCCTCTGGCTGAATCCAACTCGCTTCTGAGTTTGTGAGACCCTCATATGGTCTCATCTGCTCGTCTCTACCCTCCTGGCAATATGAGACGCTTCCGCTGCTTCGCTAGCAGACCATGAGATCAACCGATCCCATCTTCATCAGCAACCCCTGCTGACTTGAACTCTCCTCCGAGTCCATGAGACCTTTAGATGGACTCGTAATTTCAACTCTGCCCACCTGGCAGTTCGACATGCTTCCGCTACCCTCCTGGAATTCTTCGATACTTCCACTGCCCTCCTGGCAGTCCTCGAGATCCTTCAGCGATCTCTGATTATTGCCCAACTGGAAAATCGAAATTATTTCGCTGTCTTCCTGACAGCCCGTGAGATCCTCTGTCGATCCCATTTCTGTTTCCTCGCCCACCTGGAAAATTGGAAACCTTCTATTGCCCTCCTGGCAGTCTGAAATTCCCTCACTGTCCTCCTGACAGTCCGTGAGATCCTGCAGCGATCTCAGCTCGTTGCCCTCATGGCAATCTGTAATTTCTTCTTCTCTGCCCACCTGGCAGTTATTGAGATCATCAGACGATCCCAACTCGTTCTCTGCACCGAGAACTTCTTCAATTTCTGGTTTGCATACCTAAACCATCTCCTCATCCTGCCGCATCCGCAGTTCAAGCTTCTCTATCTCTGCTCATATATCAGTGAGCTCTATGTCCATCTCTGCAAGATTTTCTACCTTACTTTTCTTTCTATGGCCTTCAGTAACCATCTTGCCATGTCTATCTGCCTTCCTGGCAGATCTGTTGCTGTCACTCCGAAATAAGAGTGTCTCCAGCTTCATCCTTACAGTCTCCCTGACTGTCTTCTTTCGCCTCCTCTCGCTTCACCTGAAATATACAGATGAAGTTCTCACTCTGATACCACCTGAATGTGTATCATAGTGTTTCAATTCCTCATTCTCCTCCTCGCCTGAAATATACAGATGAGATATCAGCTCTGATACCACTTGATGCAAAGAGGTCCTTCCTACCACCCCACAGGGTCTCTACATGCATCCGACCTCCTCGCTCACACATGATCGTTCAAAATCACCTCTCTGCTGAGCCGAAGCGGCTCCTTCGGATCCCCCGCTGGAATATCTATGCAATTTATTCAACCCAGATCCACAGGTCCTTTCTCAACTTCTCGGGCCATACACTAGACCGCGATCAACTTTCCCCACAGGAAAGGAACTGTTATCGAGCTTTGGGGTTTCACGTGTCACGAACCTATCAGGCCCAAAACTCTTGTCCCTGGGATATCTGATATCCCAATGGAAAAAATGTTGATGGCACCCAATCCTTTCCCACATGTTCTTGCAGACGGACGGTTCCGGTTCCTCTTCGCAGGATCGTGTCCTCACGCATTCGCGACCCTTGGAACCAATTCTCTATTCTTCTGTTCACGAGGTCCCGACAGGCGATGTGCCACCTGTCCACTCGTCAACTCCTATGTGGCCCCATGCTCCGATGTTGTATCAGGAAATCGCATTTCACGATACCGCGATTTCTATTGCACCGTTTTCTTCGACCTTAGGACTCCCGATATCCCGATCGACGATGTCCCAATGTGACATCAGCTAGGCCCACATATGGAGCTTTCACCTTCTCGCTGCTCATGAGATTGAATTCCTCCTCATCCAACCTCTGATGCATGAGACTCTGAGATGCCGATGCTCGCGATCTCGCCACTCGCGACTTCGCTACTCATGAGGTCAAATAATCTCCACTCTCACTTCCGATGCCCGAGACACCGATGTGAGTGATCTCGTGACACGCGTCTACTTACGAACGAATGGTCCAGATCACATCTCGCCAATTCAGGGTTTCTGATGTCGAGCAATAAACCCATGTCCTCGATATCCCCGATATCCCAAATGCCGATTCCTTTCGGGACTTCCTCCAATTGCACTTGATTGCTACCACGCATCCTAGGAATGGACGGTCCTGATCCAATCACTATTTCGAGACCTCAGACGTCCTGATTCTTCAGACCTAGAGAACTTCGATTCTCCGAGTGTCTATATCCTGATGGCTTCACCCCTTATTGGAATTTCTTCTCCTGTCTACGAGGACTTAACTCCCTCGCAACTTCTATAGATCTGACGACTGTCGGTGATCCTGCACCAGATCTAACGACTCAGATCAAATATCCCGTGTGCTTCTTCTATGCGCCTCCTGGACATAGAATTCCAATGGTCCAGATTTCCTTTGCTGCCAATCTGATGGCTGGCACTACTCCCTCCAGAGCTTCTTGCGCTTTCTTCCCGCCTTGGGAGAATTTTCAAGGTTCTAGAGGCCTCGACCCTTGCAGTCTTTCTTCTCTGCGAGCTCCTCGATTTCGATCCTCGCTGATGTGCATAAAAGCGCTGCCCTTCCTGAGCTTCTCCTGAACCTTTGTAGATTGGACCTCTACCTCCTGTGGAGTTTTCACGCATATACCATGTGGTCTCTCCTGAGCTTCTTCGAACGGTCAGACCCCTTGAGGGATTTTGTCTTCTCTCCCTCTCCCATAGATGGAGAATAAAACGGATGCCCTCCTGGCTATGCTGTGATTCAAGCAACCTCTGGCTGAGTCTCCTCTGGGTATTCAGCGACCTAGTAAAGGTCCCTCAGTGGAATCTTCCCTCCAACTTCCAGAACTCAAAGAGTTATTTGTTCTCCTTGTGCCGCCTGCACAATATCTCTATGCCCTCTTGGCAGAGTGTTGTCCTTCCACAAAAATTTCAGCAGTTATGGGTCCTTGTGCACCTATGCACTTGGTCAATGCCCTCCTGGAAGAGATTCTTAGAATCCTCAGTGATTTTGTTCTTTCTTGAACTCACAGCAGAATTCCTTCCCTTAGCACCTCGTGCCTATGCTCAATGCCCACTTGGCAGAGCTCCTACAGAATCCTCAGTGATTTTGTCTACAACTGTGTTTCAGCTACACAGCCTTACCTCCTGAGGTGTTCAACAACCTCACAGGTCTTCTTCCTGAGTTGTCGACTTCAGTCCTGTGCCTCAGCACATCTCTGTCTGACTCCTCAGAGTTCAGAAGTGCACTCATGCATCAGTATTCAGAGTCTGCAACACTCTGTCATGCCTTCCTGACATGAAACCTCAAAGACCCTCAATCCTGAAATCAAACACACTCCCTGCAATTGCACGATAACAACACACAAATACAACATATAATGAACACACACAGACATGCGTATAAGACAGAACCTATGCAGGAAAAACTGCTTCTGTATATATTAAAAATGGCAAATGCCTGTTTGTACAAGGTGTTCTCGAGCTCTCTCTCTGGCTCTCCTCAACTCTATCATCACTAATTCAAAATGAGATATGAAAATCTCTTTTACACTGAGGGGCTCAATCGAGCGCTTCCCTCCAGGATTTCACCTATCCTAATAAATTACATTAAAGGGTTGTCTAGTCTGCTGTCGGATCTAGATCTCAGCCATTCTTGGCATTAAAGCCAATCCTATCTAATGCCTGCTCAAAGGCATGGAATCTATAGCTGACCAGCTTAAAACATTAATTTTCATTCATTACAAATTTAAATGAGGCTGCTCCTCTCTCTTCAGCGTTGAATGCATGCGCTCAGCGTGGCTGGCTGGCTGACTACTGACGTGGAGCGATGCTCCTGCATCATTACTTCTTCTATGTTTCTTCAAGATTGATTCTGATTTTGACTTATCTTGCAGTTGTTACTTGTGTAATAGCTTTCACATGGATTGTTACCAGGGTTTGTTGATGTACTTCATTCTTTCATGTGTATTGCTTGACTTGTAGTCATTGTAATAGAAAGTCCTTATTTTGTTGATCTTCCATAGGTGTAGTTTCTCTTTGAACATATTGTATTCTAAGAAATAGATATGCAAGATATGTATGGAAAACATGGTATGTGAAAGAAATATGAAGAGTAGTGTTACCTTGTCTTAGAAGAATAAGTTTGTTTTGTCCTGCTTAGTCTTCTTTGTAGGTTCCTTTTCTTCGGAAACTGATGCTTTGTGTGTCTCCTTCCTTTTATTTAGCTCGAGACAATGATTCTTGTAGTGACCATTGTTGGCCCTTGTTTAGGAAAGTAAGCAAAGATCAAGGAAGAAAAGGAGGAATGTGAACTGTGCGGAAGAAATAGTGACTGTTACTGGGTCAAAGTGATCAAAAGAGAAGAAAATATGGAGTGAAGGAAGAAAAAGAAATTCATTGAACAATGAGATCAAGGATGACAGATCAACAAGGAAGAAGTATCGTGGACAACTTAGTATGTGGAAAAATCCACCATTGGATGCTTTGGAGCACTGTGCGAGAAGGAGGGAAGGACAAGTTGGCAAAGCCCAGAAAAAGTGGGTCAAATTGACCTAGAGTTTTAGACACCTAAGGTTTTGGTATCTAGGGTTTTGACACCTAGGTTTCGACCTAAGGATGTCGGTGAGCTATTGTAATGTATAAATAAGAACCTAGATGAGGAAAGAGGGTTTGTTCTAGTTTTTTTTATTGATGCGAGTGATTAGTGTTTTGTAAGATTGAATTGCTAAGTGTGAGAGCCTTCTGGTATTGTAAGATCTTCAACTGGGTGCGGAGATTATTCCTGCAGCTGGGTGTGCAGGAAGGGGAGAGACAGAGAGGAGAAGAAATAAGATCTTCTATCTAAGAGCGTAGACAAGAACTGTATGCTTCACCTTAATATATTATAAGAACAGTTCTGTGGAGGTAGCCCTAGAGAAAGGGTGAACCACGTATATCTTGTGTCATATGTGATTGATACTCTATTCTTTGTCTTTTGATATGTTGTTATTGCATTTTTGTGTTAAATCTGATAGATAGTATGAAGAGTAGAGCTAAGCAGTTAAATGATATATAAATGTTGTGTTGTTCTAGTAGTCGATCCACTTGATATTCCCTTTGTTTGTAGACACCTTTGTCCTGCAACCCCCTCATAGTCTCTTCGGGTGAGACTACATCTTCCTCGCAGGTGTTGCCAAAAGGGACAATAGCTAGGGCTTGTTGGTGCACTCTTGGAGCTGAACCCTGGGTCTGCCCCTGTGCCAACAACCATACTTTCAACAATTGAACCATATCTTTCTCTTGATTTGGTTTCTTCTTGGAGCCAAAAAAAAAATTTATTCCTGAAATCCATGAACCTTGTTGTGAAGGCTTGATCATCATACTTATTTTGGGGTTTCTCTTTTGCACTGATCCTTGATTCTTCTTGTTCACAACAAGTCCAAATTTATTCAAATGTAGGATACTCCTTCCTTATGTTCATGCTTGTGGAAAATGCATCCCATGTCCTGGGAAGACCATTGAGTACTATGTTTACCAATTCCTTCTCTGAAATGATCTCTTCAATAGCTTGTAGTTGATCTCTTAACTGATAGATTCTCACAAAGTATGATGTTATGTTGTCATCATCATTCATCTTCATGTCACGGAGCTCATTCTTCAGACTCATTACTTGTCCAATGTTTCTGACTGAGAAGAGGTTTGTTAGGGAATCGTACATCTTCTTAGAGTAATCAAGATGGGAGATGTAGGGTATCAAGTGGTATGTTATAGAATCCACTATGATACTCATGGATTTGATGTCATTGTCTTTAAACTTCTCCATAAATGAAATGATCTGTGGTTCCTTCTCTTTTCCTTCTTCAAACTTTGGTTCCATGATCTTTCCTTTCACGATATACAACACTTTATTCTTGGCAAGGATGAGGTCAATCCTTGTCTTCCATGATTTGAAGTTAGAAGACCCTTCTAACTTGTTTTTTGACTTCATAGAGTAAGTCATGGCTTCCTTGACTTAGTCAACCCTAGATTTGACCATGGATGTGGATATGAACATGGATGTGGTAAGTCATGGCTCCCTAGACTTAGTCAAACTTGACATCTTAGCTTGCTGAGAGTACCAGGATATGCGCTAAGCTAGGGAGCACTAGTCTATCCAGAAATTAGGTCAATCCCTTCACTTAAGGTGCCTCAATGAGAGGGTTAGGGTTTCTATAACTGCACATGCTAGTATCCCTAGTGACAGTGCTTTAGTAACTGGTCCTACTAGAAACCCTAGCGACAGGTATTCAATGAGCTTAGTATCCTTATGGCTATGCTCCCTTCTAGTGGTAAGACTAAATGAAGGAGTTGGACCCATAACCTATTAGAATATTATGGATGTGCTCATTTAACCATAGACAATATCACTATTGTCACACAACCATAGGCCGAAGCCACCCCCGAGCACCTTAACCTTGACAGAGAATCATTATGGAAGAAAACCCTAGGCTAGATAGCCAAACAATATAATGCACCTCTCTCTAAGGATAGCGCACCAAATAGGAGTAACAAGAGCTAATCAAAGAGTCCAAACCATAACCAAGAGAGAGTCTAGGCCAAAACCTAAATCTTCTAGTTGCAACAGTTGCAATGACAACTCTCCTCCAAACTTGTGCACAAACTAGCCAACTGCAGTGCGCACAAGTGTTGCTTCTGCAATTCTGAGAATGCCTTCCAGAATGAAGACTGGCCTCCTGTATTTATACTAAAACTGGACAAATTCTTAGGTCGACTTCTCATTCTGGGTACTAATTCTTTAGTATATAATATTTCCTTTAGCTGACTTCTTCTCTTGGAGGCTAATAACATAATACAAGTCATTCTCTTGAGCCAACTTGCCTTCTAGGGTTATTAGCTAACTAGTTAGGGTTTCTTCTTGCTTACCAGAATATTCTATTCTCGTCAGGTTTACACATGGAGGTAAAAACCTCTTGCATCTACCATAATGTCACCAGGGTCTTCTTGAAGATGTATCTTTATCAATTTTCTTAGATTTTGGTTGACCATGACTCCTTCCTTTTGAGTAATTCTGCATAACGCTTTCTCTTTTCTTCATTCTTCTTTTCTAGCAACCTAGAATGCTTCTGTTCATTCTCTACTGCTAATGTGGATGTTTCTGTCTCTTCAACATTCTTATTGAGCTTGATGACTTTAACTCTTAGTGTGGCAACTTCTTCTTAAATCTTCTCAACCTCTTCTTCTTTCTTCATTATCTAAGACTTCATGACTTCTTCTGTTCTCTTTGCTTCTTCAAGTTGGATTTTCAATGTAATTATTTATTATTCAATTATTCTCTCTTATTAACCAAACTCTTCCCCAAGCTAGTTTAAATCATCGGTTCTTTCCTTGAAATGATCTGTTAGTATATTTTCTCTCTTTTATACTTCTTCCTTTTTTGATGCTATGTTGGCTTCTTAACACTGCTTTCGATCTTCTAGAGCTTCTTCAATCCTTCTGGCCTCTTCTAGTTGAGATCTTAAATTCTTGATGAATTGATGAGCTTCTTCAAAACCTTGAACACTTTCCTTTTGCTTCATGAATTCTTTCTGGAGTGACTTGTTTTATTCTCTTTATTTCTTTAATTCATCTAAAGAAATGATCAGTTCTGCTTCATAATTTTCTTCTATTTCAGTTGGATTTTCTGTTTCATTACTTTCATTTTCTATTTCATTACTTTTAGGGCATTCAATTTCAAGATGTATATGTTTTTCACAATTAAAGAAAAAAAGCATACTTATGTTGATTACATACTCTTATTCTTCTAAATATGTATGACATGATGAACATCTTTAATCCTGTTTTGTACCTTCATCTTCTTTTCCATTCTTTGAATCTATGATAGGTGAAGAGTAGATACAATGTAACTTATCCCAAAGTTCTTTAGCTGATGAACATTTACCCACTTTTTTCTTAACTGAATCATATACTCTTTCCAAAATGAAATCCATTTCAATTTTTTTTATTCTTCTTCAATTCCTTCTTGGATGTAGTCTTTGATTTCTTTGTAGCATTGTATCTTGTCCCAACTGATTTCTAAAATTCATATCCTTGTGATTTTAAAAATACTTCTGTCCTTGAGATCCATATCTCATACTCTAGACCACTCTTACCATCAAACGTTGGTACTCTAATCTCGGTATATTCCATGATCTCCTTCCAGTGGTTAAATTTTTTTCCTGAAGGAACTGGATCTGATACCAATTGTTGGATTACTGATAGGGGGGGTGAATCAATAATGAGCAATTTATACCAAGTCATATATGCCACATCATCCATAAACTATGTCCCAACAATACTTCTATCAAGTGCCTCTAGCAATGTACCAAATATGTACCAATCATGTGTCACCACCATTGCTAACAAGTGCCTCTAACAATGCACTAAGCATGTACCAATCACATGTCAATCAATAAGCCAAACTATGACTCATAAATACATATCAACATCACCATACCATACATAAACTATATGTCTCAACATGTACACAATGTGTACATCAACCAAATATCAATGATATACACCAAGATATCCAACAATTAGTCATCTAACAATACATCACGCTACCATAAGAAAAATACCATAAATCCTTACATAAGACCATGTCCCTATAATCTGTAGTCAACATGTACCAATAATATCCTCAATAGATCAGATCTAATAACATAGATCTCATACTCAATATCACAAAAAAATCACTCAAACCATGCACATCTATATCTCTCTAGTCATGTTCCATACATGTGCATACAATCATAATTATGTGTAACAACCTTCACATGGACTAGACATCAAACCCTCACTAATATGCAGCCTCAAACTACACCAACAACTTCACCAACACATCACAACCAAAAACCCTCAACCATGTACCAAGAAATACAATATATACCTCAACACTCAAGCTAACAAGATGTACCAATGATAAATACCAGACATACCAGCATTGTAATTATGTAGATCTAACTCATACAACAATTGCCATCCAACCATTAACCTCTCTAGGGTAAATCCACGATCTCCCATAACCATATCTCATGTATACAACAATATCCAACTACACATAAGGATGTGACATACCTTTTGAACCTATAGATAGATCTGTTGTACCTGGTCACTATAGGCCTTCCTGGGATCTTGTTTTTAGACTCTAGAGACCTGAAAAATTCAACTACTCAAGATTTCATGGATTTTCCCAATTGTACATGAACTATTCCTCTTCATCATGCGTATGTACACACCTTAATCCACTACAACCTCTGTATGTATGCAACTTCCTCCACTACAACATGTGTACACCTCAAAAGATAGGGTTTTTTTCAGTAATTCTGCAACTCCAAAACTTTCGTCGTCAACCCTCCTTTGCTACCTCAATCTTGTGAAACTTTAGATTTATCGATGAGTACTTGCAATAAAAGTTTCACAAGTAATAGATATTCAATGTGCTAATTAGGTGCAAATAGGAGACCATTTCTCTCTTATTTATAGTCTCCAAGTGGCTTCCCCAAAGGGTTATCTTCCAACTACCTTTACCCAACTTCCTTCTTTTAGGGATAACCCACTTCTAGCTACTTTGTCCACTTACAACCACTTTATCCAAAAATAGTAAACTCATCACTTCTAGTTGCAACTGACTTTATTATTTAATTAATTTCTTTTGCAACCACTTTAACTTATCCATAAATAGTAAACTCGCCACTTCTTGTTGCAAGCACTTTATTATTTAAATAATTTCTCTTTGCAACCACTTTGACTACTTTATTATTTAAATAATTTTTCTTTGCAACCACTTTACCATAATTAGAAAACTCACAACTTCTTGTTGCAATTAATTTATTTTTAATTATTTTCTTAATGCAACAACTTTACCCATGATTAACTCCTATTTACCATCAATTTTACAACTACACTTATTCTAGGAGCTTCTAGAATAATTGATTGCTTTGACCTTCTAGGAGCTCCTATACAAATCATGAGTATTCTCCAACTTCACTAAGCCATATCTCCTTAACCGTGAGGAACTACGTGATGTACCACATATCTCCTGAAATGGCATGACATGTACTATCCATCTAGAATAGGCTTACCTTCATATTCACTGATATTCATGCCTTTATAACTCAAACAAACATGGGTCCCTTACCCATACCTTTATGCTATCAGAATTCACTACTGAACTTCTCCAAGGGTTGACATCAATCTACAATATCACTCTCCAAGAGTCGAAATCAGTGATAACCAACAATCCAAACCAACTGTCTGAAAACTTGTTGCTTAAGTTTTTATTAATGGGGGTCTGATACAAGAAGCCATGAGATGGGAGGGATGGATTTTACAAGAGCACGTACACAAAAATAATCACATACTAGCGCATAATGCAGGGGATGAATCTTTTAAATATTGCAAACTTGATAATTTGTCAATGTCTGAGAGGATCTTAATCAAACATCTTGAGTATAAGATAATCTTAAATTCCCCAAAGTGTCGAACCTAAAAATGAGCTTCTTCCATTGATTTATAGGTGCTTCTTCTTGAGAGAAAACTACTTTCTTGGACCAATAATACTTGAAAATGGTTTCGACTTTTTAGAATCTTGATATTGTGTATGATCTTCTAACTAATCCCAGCTTTCTAGCTGATTTTACCTGATTTTACTAGGAAGAAACCAATTTATACCACCAGAAGAGCCCTGTTGATACTGTTGTTGGGTGTTTTTATCATCCAATTGAGCCTCTTCTTGAGTCCTTCTTAATGGCTCAATTTATTCTCATCATTTCATCATGAACATTTTATCTCAGTTTCCAAGATGATAGGCTAAACATTTCCTTCTAGCTGACAAGACCCATTAACATAGGGCACAATTGACCAATCCCTTGAATCCTCTACTTCAAGCTTCTCCAATGTACCAATTGGATTGGCCATTTCACTTTAGGGTAGATCCCTGGATGCCCTTTTTTCCTCAATATCAAACTAATGATACTAGAGAGGGACATTCCTATCTTAACAAATCGTATAACACACTCTCCCAACATCTGCGACCAATATGGTTCATAATCCACTCTTGGGCGCAGGGTCAACGTAGGTGGGTCATCATCTGAAATGCTTGGTATCTGAGTAACTCACCTTTATAAATTATATTACTAATTTATTGGTGGCTCATGAACTCCGTGATTTTCCCTTATATGAGCTCGACATGTTCCTGATAAGGAAATTGATGGGACGAGGTGATCTTTCACACCTAGTCTGATCCGCAAGATCTAGAGCATGCATGGATGGACATATCTACACAATGATTACTACCTTTTGATAGTTGCAAGGAGTATAATTATTATGAGCAAAAGGATGTGAGCACAAAGTTGCATATCTTGTTATGCCTCACATATTTTCCAACTGATTTGGTAGACTGTCAGTGAATCCCCCACTCACTTGAGACATTCTCCCTCATGCCCCTTTTCGAGACATGCGTTGCTTTCCCAATTGTTTGAAGCCTTTTAAAATTAAGGAAAAACATGTGAAATTTGGATGTCATGTTGACGTCACTATGGGCACGTGAACATGTGGTAACTTGGAATTGGCCCATGTTAGTGCTGAGGTGTATTTTGGAATTCGACGTATGTGTATTCACGTGAGGCATGGAAACCAGAGTCTTAATGGGGTCATCTTTGTACAGGTGGAGATATTTGACAGGTCCAAAATATGCATTGTTGACGTGTCGGGTTGTCATCAACTTCCTTAATTTCTAGGGGGACTGCCACATTGGGTCCAAGTAGCACTGCATGGACGTAAAGAAACGCAATGAGTTGGAAAATATGCAACCTAGCAGGACAAGAATACCACTGTTGCGACCCTATGGGAGTGGTTTTACTTTTCCATATCCTACCATGCGACACATATCTCCTTAAAATTGTCATTGTACCCCAATGTTGCATTAACTCCTGACCATCTTTCTGGTGTGACATATATCCTTGATCATTGATCAGGTTTTCTTGTAATTTTTGAATGATATAGTCTGCATATTCATTGGTTCTTTCCTCTTAATCCTTGGTTATATGATATATCCTCTCATGAAAGGGGGCTTAAGCCTTCTTTGAGCACTATAAGATCCTTTTCTTCTCTCGATAAGTGCTCGATCATTTGAAACTCAGCCTTGGGCCCTTAAGGCCTGGTTTTCTGATAATTATTTTGGGGGATTCTTGAGCATATGATGACTTCTATCGATCTATGAGATCTATAAGTTCCCTTTCAGCCTGTTGTTCTTGAATTCCATCCTCATAATCTCGATCATTATGCACACTAATGACTAGATCAAATCTACTACTAACATCGGCTCTAGCGGGGACAACATACCCCTATGGTCTACTAAGAACTCTATACCAAGTGCCTTCTTCTATTGGTTTATTAAGTCTACATTAAAAAAAAATGTTTCCCATGCACCTGGAAAATTGATCCAAGAGGTGACACAAAATTGCTCAACAACTTAAAGTAAAAAACCCTAACTTCTTGGTTATGTAAAATATGGTGAATGAAGTAAAATTAAAAATAAATAACATGAATGGAAAATGATATATTTATGTACATGGTAAGAAAATTTGAAGCATTTAGTACTGCAAGAAATGTTTGAGGCACTTCCCATTTACACGGGATCCAAACATGTTGTCGTCTAGTTTAGATATTTCATAGGTGATGTTATCTTTAGTTGTCACGACCTTTGATCTGTTCTATCATCTGTTGAAAATTAATTAGTTGGTAGATCCTCCTTCTTATGTTGTTAGGATCTGCTTGTTCTTCTGAATATGTCATATCAAATTATACTTTCCTTCTATCATGGGCTTCTTAGGTAGGGCTCACAACGAATTTCTCAAGCATCAAGGCTTCTTTGCATTCGTGATTGACTTTGAGGATGCACCAACCCAGGTATTCGTGATTGACTGTGAGGATGCAACTGACCATATAGGAAAATTTTATTTCTATGTATAACCTCTTGTTCTCTCCTCCAAAAACTGGTACAGTAGCATAAGTCATGTCCATCTGCATTGTTCGACCCAATTTTTTGACCCATGTTCTATATAGTAGCATACCATAGTTTGCAGGAACATCAACTACCACCATATCCATCATAATACTCTTGACATGCAATTGATACAATGACTACCATTTCTTTTATAAACCCATCATATTTCACTTTTTTGGCATCAAAAGAATAGAGATCATGGTAGGGCCTGGTTAAACCCAACTTTTCCATTACTACTTTTGGCATGAGATTATGAGATTCCTTAGAATCAAGCATATAGTTATGAAACATCTTGTGATGGATTTTTAAGGTCACATAGAGAGGTACAACATACTCTTCCTTATCATCTATGTGATGACCAAATACTATAGTGGGAGACTCATCTTGCTAATTCACAGTGTCAGGAGGACTTTCTAGGCTTTTCCCTTGTATGAACTTTTCAATATGCTTGTGGTATGACAGGGTTTTAGCCAACTCTACCAGTGGGACAAAGATCTTGATTTTGGATATTTATTTCTGAATTTTGAAAGGTCGAATGGATTCCTCAAGTTCCTTAAACTATTTCTTTGTCTTTGAATATTCACCATCTTCTTTAGTCTTGATAACATTTTTTAGTTCTTTGACTTTATATATAGAAAGACTTGCGATAATCTTCTTAGGTTCGAGTGTTATGAGGAAAATCACTCTATGGCATGGGGTAAACCACAACAGATGGAAATGACTGCATAAATCAACTCTAATCTCAAGTATTCTATATAAATGGATATGCTAACAAGACAATATAAAGAGGCTACCTCGTCCAGATGTTCAATGAAGTCCATCGTTGAGCACTTGACTCAAAGCAATACACCTACAACTTGTCCTCAAAAACCAAGATATAGAAGCATATGGTGATAATATATAAAGTTAGCACAAATAATAGCATAACCCATCAATATTCATAAGAAATACGTCCATGGAATAACAATTCAAATATTTTCAAGACATTAATTGGATGAGAAAAGAGTATTTCTATTAAAATGTAATAAAAAAAAGTGTATGAGTGACAAACTTCCGTGTCGGCGTGTTTGGAACTAAGAAACTAAGTCCCTTCCAGCTGGGCCTCCACCACTTCAATCCTTCACCAAAGGAAATCTCATATAAGAAACCTTCATATACACATGTTTTGTAGCTGTTAGGGAGCGTATATGTGGAAAAATACAATTTTTATCTCTGGGAACTGCAAAAAGGGACTTCAAGTCTACATAGGGAAATGGAAAAGGCCTTCTGAGCATTTCTTTATGGGGCGAGGAAAATATTGCTATAACATATGCCCCCTAGTGTGTGAGGTCAGAGGATTATCTACGATGGCTAAAATATATTATAATTCCCAGAAGTGGAGTAATGGAGACCAAACTGGATGAACTAGTTGCTCATAAGAATATTACATTTCATAATGAGTTTGTACACATGGTTGCCAATCTTGAATTACACTGTAGATCTATGTGGAAATATACCAAATAGTTTTTCATGGCCATGAATAGGAATACAAGAGTAGATACATCCCATAGGTTGTCATAGTCATGAACAAGGCCCAGTGAAAACCAGTCTCAAAATAAATATGAAGATATCTGTATACAATGGAGTATAATCTGATCTCCCATGGTCACTGAAGTCATATAGGTACTGGTCCAATGAATTATAGAAACAACTCAGGAAAGTTGTGACTATGAACTGATGTCTTTAATTATTATACACGATCCACCAAAGGTGCAAGTATACATTATGTGAATGAAGGAGTTGAGGTCAAACAGAATGAGACTTCGTTTGATTACCGATCATTAAGGTATATTGTTAACAAATGAGAGAGAACCTATTGATAATGAAAGTAGGTATCAAGGCACCGAGTACATTCTTAAAAGTGTGAATAAATGATTTGAGGTCGAACACTTGAAGAATCCATTGATCAAGAGGAATTCATGTATTCCCAACTTTCTATAGTGAGAGAACCTTCCATTGATGACTGCAAGCCTCTAGGTACTCATAGGACTCTAGGTCTCATTTCCAAAATAGATGGGTTGAATTCAATGAAAGGATACTCACTGAAAGGAGAGAATTAAGGCATATCTCATCATTCAACATGAGGTACGAAGCAGGAGCTTGATGATTTGGAGGAACTCAGATGAAGAACATGTTCACGAACCAATGATCCTGTGTGTCTTTCGCATGCACCATATGAAATCAGTGCATGAAAAGACCCTTTGAATATCAGCCAATAAGGAAAACTATCGAAAACGGCGAGGAAAACACTAATAAGGATAATGGCATACAAGACATTATACGTATCCCAATGTGTGAATAATTTATTTATGTCGAACACAAGGGAAACCCCCCAGTCAACGACCAATGAGGGGATGTCGACTATTGGGTTCAAGTTTACCTACCAATAAGGAAAGTAGGACCAGGGTGCACGGTAGGACTACAACTTCATGTAACTCTGAGACACACTAAGGGTATGGCCGACATGCAAAGTCAATAGTTCTGAGAAATGGCTGACCTAGGCTGATAGACATCCTTTGAACAAGAGCATGAGACATATGGATGACTCCGGGAACATAGACTCACTGATGAAACTTTGTGATGTAGGGGGCACCAATAAAACTCTCCATAGGGACTGGAAGAGTAACCAGTCGGGGGAGTGAACTCTAAGTAACGATTTGTTACACATTATTTTGGTCACCTCGGTGATCAAATGACAACATGTGTTCATGTTCACTAAAATATTAAAAGAGACTTTCTCCATGAGAAAAGTGGTTTTCTTTCCTCTTGAAAAAACCATATCAAGGAAGGTCATCTCACCCTACCATATGCATGGGGTGTGATGATGCCTGATCGTCACACTCTTCTCTAAAACTATACTGTGAAGTCATCACATCCTGCTTGGGCATAGGGTGCGACGATGCTTAAAGAAAAGGAAAAGTAAAAAATCATGAATGTTCTAGAAGGGAATCTTCTAGAAGATGAGGTGGCCTCCGATCGGTTTGGATATTACTCACTTCTCTAATTTAGTGGGATCATCCTAATATCCTCATCCATATCTATTTCACCCTATATAAATAGGGATCTCTCATGGAAAAGCAGAAGGTTGAATAGGCTAAGATTTGCGTGGAGAGCTCTACTTCATATTATGCTTGAGAGCTTTGCTTTAGCTCTTCAACTCAGATTGTGGATATTCTTCATTCAAGGCATTGGAGAGAAGGTGTGTGTGTTGAACCAAAGAGAAATTGGAAGGGAGCCTTGCAACATCAAGGAATGGGTTGTATTCTCCACTTTCCATTTCATTTAATACAACGATACATTTCTTCCCTATCAAAGCATCTAGTCTTCGATTGTATAATGTTTTGATCATATACATAGTATTCATTAGAATATATATATCTTTGTTTTCCCTATTTGTTGGTTTTTGATTCTTAGACAAGCTTACTATTTTGCAAACCCAAGGAAGGAGCTACAAGGACGACACTAGCGAGGATCAAGCATCATTTAAAAGGTATGTCACTTGTACCTCACTAAACTAGTTTATATGACAATGAAGTTTAAGGCGAAGTGTGTACTCTGTTCTATTTTGTTCTAGTTTCCTGTGGAAGTTAGGGATATCGGTTTGTGTCCACACTTACCGATTAGTCCGATAGCAAAATTGGCGACCATACTGGGGAGGACAAATTTCTTTTGGTTTTTTCCTCTTATTTTCTTTTAGCCTACCTTCTTTTGGTTAAATTAATTCTCCGAGTCTGTCGGTGATCCATTTGGACTCCTTGGGTCTGAAGGTTCAGTGAGAATTTTTGTCTTTCTTCCCATTTTCCTTTAGTTTCATAGATCGCCACACTGTACTCTATAGAAATACTGTGATGATCCTCTGACGTCGCACTCTACTGGTGCAGACCAGTGCAACGACGTCACACTGTACCTTATTGGCTGCATGTGACGACCCTAGATCGTCACACTGTGCTCCACTGTAACCTATGACGATTCCTATAGGAATTGTTGGAGATAACCATTTTTTCTTTTTTCTACCCAGTTTTGCCTCAACTATCTGGGATGAAATTATGACACTAGTGAAGTATTGATTTATAAGTTTGAATCTTGCATTTGATTGATTTTCGGAAATTGAAAGTTTTCTGTGTAAATTTCTCAAGTTTTGCTTTTGGTTTTTGTCACAAGGGTATAATATATGGAGCTTGGTCACGAGTGCTTGTTTGAAAAAGAATCCTTGATTTATTTGGATTTTTTAATTTTTTTTACTTTTTGTATTATTAATTGTTTGAGAGACATTTTTTGTTTTGTATTTCACAAAAAGTTTTCTTATCATTTCATTTTTGTCTACATTATGGGTTTGATTTGGGAATAGTGTTGAGAATGTGCTAATTTTCTTGGATTATGCTTTCTTTTCTTTTTTCCATCTCTGATCTGATTTGAGAAAGAAAGAACTGAAGTCATTCTTCTTTTTAGTAGTTTTTTACAAGAAAATTGTTGCATTCAAAATATTTGTTAAAAGAGAAAATTGGAAAATTTTGGAGCTTTTGATTATTTGGAATCTTTTTCATTCAAAAATTGAGAAATTGTGTTTCATAGTTTTTTATTTCAAAAAGATATACCTTCTCCCTATTGTAATTAGAGTTCATCAAATTAAAAGATTTCATATCATCTCTTCTTGCATTTTATTGGGTCAATGTCACATACATCATCAGTTTCATTTATGTTTCCCTTTTGAGTAAGAAACAACCTTTAAAATACAACACAATTTTAAAATTTATTAGCAACTTTTGTTTTCTAGAAATTCTCTACACCAACATTAGCTAGGATAGCACTTTGGAATAGGTTGTAAGGAACACTCTCCAAAGCATCAAAACACACAATAGTATCTTGTGATAGGGAGAATTCAAATCCACTTGCTACATTTTGTCTTGGGAATCCCTTCTAACACAAGGATCGATCATGAGGTCGCATTAGGATAGGCAGAGTTACTCACCCTACTTTGTCGGTCTTAGTGTAGAGATTGCACATATTATTGGTGGTGACTTGAGAAGAAAATCATGTGGGGACCTTCTCAAGTTGATTTCGGGCTAGATACCCTACCTTTGCATGTGGATCAGCCTGTCAATTATTTCCCCTGACATCATTCTCGTAATTGGTAACCTTAGTGGCCTATCACTTTAGGGTCTTTACACGAGGTGACTGTGGAGGGGCAAGTATTCACAGTACCTAGAATCGACGTTGGCCAAACTCACTCAGGCTCCTTGGAGGGTATACCCATGATTATGTATGGGAGATTGCACTAGGGTGTAAGTCCATTAAGCAGTTCGTCAACATAACTTTTCCACCCACTTTATCCCAACCCCTTCTTGTCTTGATTTTGCGACGTTGGATTTCATCACCAACTAGTGAATTTGAAATAAGAAGGTGTGTTTGCTTGTTTAATTTTTGTATTTTATTAGTGAGTGTTGTTTGATTCTCTAGTTGGTCATAGATTTATTTCCTTCTTTATTTGGTGTGAACAACATTGGCCCTCATCGTTCACGTAGGATGCAAGGGATACCTCCAGAAGATCTAGAATATTATGTTCCTTTGCTTCCTAACTCACCAGAGGGTTCTCCTGAAGGAGTAGTCAGTAATGACGTAGCCTCTGATATTAGAATTTCAACTCCATTGGAGGAGTCAATACTTCTCGTAAATCCGTTATTGAGTGTAGCACAAGATCCACATCTGCTCTGGAAAAATTCATCAGGAGACGTTGTTGCTAATGAGTATATTTAAGTACCTACTAGACCTCATGCAGAGTCTAGTGTAGATGATCTGATTTTTCAAAGTGAGTCATTTAAAAATCTGGTTCATACTGCTGGAATTTTTAATCCTAGCTCTGTCCATGCCCGTTCTTTTTGGAGGACCTCCTCAGGACACGATATTTTTGATAAACTAGGAATGAGTCATAATCAACCTATGGCATCACAAATTCCTGTGACTTACACTACTTATATAGTACCTTTAGATCATTTTACTGTCACAACCAATAATTTTGTCACAGTTTCAGACTAATTGTTGGTTGGTTCTCACTCGATTCTTCCTCTCCAACTCGCTAACTCTACCATGGTCCCACAGGCTACGCCTGTTTCTGCCGGAAATGTGGTTATCACTCAAGCTTCTATTGGAACTCCACTTCCTCTTAGATCAAATCTATGACTTCCCGCTTGGTATAATGTTTTGAATTCTTCCATTGCTATTCCTGCCCAGAATACATCTGGATGGTCTAATATTTTTGTTCCTCCTAGGTATAATGCTACTAGTCATTTTGTTCCTACACCTACCCAGGTTCTCTCTGGGGGGATTCACATTCCTCCTCCACCATCTCTTGGAGGATATAATCATCATGAACCTAGTATATCCAATAAAGTTGGAGGCACTAGTCAATTTTTCACTTCTGGTTTTCAGATTTCTATTGGAGGTCAACCTCAAGTTGGGGGGCAACCTCAAGTTGGAGGCCATAACCCAGTTTATGGACAAAGTATACTTGGCTTACAATATGAACCTTGGAATCTTCCTTTCCAAGGGAATCAACAACCATTTTGGGGTCAACATCCTCAAGTTAATTCTTTTGTACCCCCTAATCTCGGGAAATCGTATCCAAGTTCTATGAATCCTACTTGGGGTCAAAATTTTCAGTCTAATGCTCCTTTCCAAGGGATCTTACCTAATCACCCAACCCCTGTTAGTTATTCATCTCAAAATCCTCCCCAACTGAATTTTTCAGGACTATCTAACTATCTATAGACTACTTATGGTCCTATTGGTATACCTACAGGATTACCACCTCAAAAATATCAGTTTCCTCAAGTGAACAGACAATTTCCCTTTCTCGCTACTTTGGATTTACCAGATTTATCTAGGATTTTGAATGATCCTATTTTGCATTCTCCTTATTTTCCCATCATACCGGCCAAATTACCATTTGACATTCCTACGTTTGATGGTTGATTGGGAGAAGACCCAAATAATCACGTCATGGCATTCCATCTTTGGTGTTCATCCAACTCATTGATGGATGACTCTATTAGATTATGACTTTTTCAATGAACTATTATGGGTTAGGTAGCCAAATTGTATATTGAGTTACCACGAGGATTCTTTAATGAATTCAATACCTTATCCATGGAATTCTTAACGCATTATGAGTTGCCAATTCGATATGAGATAGGAACTGAAATTTTGATTTCATTTAAACAATCCTCTTCCACTCATATTTCTGATCATATTCATGAGTGGAGGAGGAGAAGATGCTTAATCAAAGTTCCCCTTCCTGATCAACTATTGGACAAATGGTTTACAAAATCACTCATTGGTCCTATAGCCTGTGATGTTTCCATGGGTGGTGTGATCACTAAAGAGCAGGCGATTAGTCGTGCTCAATATCTGGATCTAGTTTATTTGCAAACATGCACACTATATGACTTGATCCATGATGCTCCTTGTACATCTACGAATCCTACCCCAACACCTCCAGTAGCTTCTCATGTTGTTGATGGCATGATTGGTACTTTTCATGCTGATACTCAGTCTAAAAATGCCATTCATGCCAATCCCAAGTCTACTATTTATAATGTACAAAATACTCCTAATCCGATTCCTTCCCCCAGTAAAACCTATGAAATTAATTGGGTTCAATCTACACCTACCAGTAAAAATAAAAATAAAAATAAAGGGAAGGGTAGGAATAAGGAGGAAAAAATAATAATCAACAATCTGAGAACCCCAAAACACAGCCTGCTAATGAAAAATACAAATGTAAACCTCATTACCCTTACCTTATCTGTGGTGAGGATCATTATAAGAAATATTTTCAATGACATGATGAGGTTACTAAGTTCTTGCAAGGGACCAGGACACCTCCTACACCCGCCATCTTGTCACAACCATTTCTTTCTCAGCAGCAGGCCTAATTGGTCATTCATGACCAACCTTCTCCCTCTACCACATCTTATGTACTTATGTGTACTGGTGACTCCAAGAAGAACAAAGTTGCAGTCGCAACCCGAGCCAAATATTGTTCTCCTTTGAAAGAGAAAGTTGATGATTCACCACCTCCGTTGGTTCAAACTCCCCCACCAACTTCACCTCCAAACGGTCATGTTCATCTCAAATGACCGAGCCTATATATAGTTCTTCGTCCTCCTCCTAAGGGTGTTGTTTGAAAGTCCTTATTTAATCCTCATGCACATGATGCCCAAAACTACAGTATTTTAGAAGACCTTGCACAAGCACCCTCTGTGATGTCGGCTCTCGAAGTCCTTCAAAGTTGTCCTACTCAATGTAAGGCATTGTTAAAGGATATTGGTGGAATTGACCCTACTGATACCAATTTGATAATATTTGACTTGGAAGATCATATTCCAAGTCTTCCTCCTCAATTAGCATTTCAAATACAAGTTGTTGTGGAGAATAATAATATTTGTCAAACCATTATTGACAAAGGAGCCTCAACTTGCACTATGTTCGTTACTTGTTGGAAAGTTATTGACTCTTCTGCCCTTACAGAGTCACACAATACTCTTAAGGATTTTAATGGTATAGGTTTTAAACCCTATGGTGTTCTTCCTTCGTTGTCTATTATGTTAGAAGGTAAATCGGTTAATGTTGAGGTTGAAGTCTTTGATGCACCTCTCGATTACAACCTTCTACTTGGCCGTCGCTGGATTGATTCCATGCCTGCATTTGTTTCTACTCTTTTTCGTGTGTTATGTTTCCCACAACAAGGAAATGTCATTACTTTCGATCAACTAGCCTTATTTAATTCCAATTCATGTACTAGCAACGTAACTTTCATTTCCAAAACACCTCTTGGTTATGAGAATGTTGACGTGGGTCTCTTAAAATATTCAACGTTAATGGGTACATTTCCTATTCTGACACCCGATATTACTTCTACTTTTTTCTCCTCTATTAACATTATATTGACCTATGTTTGTGAAACCCCTGAGTCTTATGACCCATGGATAGTACCTAGCTTTTGTGACTGTCTTCATTATGGAAACCAAATGCCTTTGACTCTAGTAGAATAAGCTTATCAAGTTATTCAATCGGAAACTACTTCTCCTCCTTCTCTCTGTGATACATCTCCTGATCCGTTTCACGTTATCTTTCCTACCGATGAGATGATCATGAAATTCATGTCTATCGAAGATACTCCATGGGATGATGGGCATCATCATTCTATTCTCTTCCTGGAACGTGAGACCATAGAGAGTTACCAATGGGTTTCAAATCTGTCTAATGTTGTTGTTATTTCTTCTATTCCTGAATCAACACACAATGTTTTGTATGAAGGGAACTTAGGTAATATTTCACCTACCATCCCTCTTGACATATTGATTAAACCTAGATTCATGGAAAATGTTCATATCGGTGCCTCGTGTTCCACTGATGAGGTCCGTACTTATAAATCCCCTTTCCAAGAATTTCGTGACGTTTTTTCCTGGAGTTATGAAGAAATGTCTGGTATCAATCCTAATATTGTTGTGCATGAGATTAAGACTTACCCAGACGCTAAATCCATTCGGCAGAGACTTCGTCTAGTACATCCACGTAAAGTTGATGCTATTAAGCTTGAAGTTGAAAAACTTCCTAAAGATGGCTTTGTCTATCCTGTGGCTTTGACTGATTGGGTGTCCAATCTTGTTCCGGTTAACAATAAACAAGGCATGATCCACATGTGTGTAGATTATAGGGATATAAAAAAATCTTGTCCCAAAGAAAATTATCCAACACTTTTCGTTGACCAGATTATTAATGACTGTGCCAGAAGTGAAATATTCTCCTTGATGGATTACTTCTCTGGTTATAATCAAATCAATATTTTTCCTACGGATCAACATAAGACTTCTTTTATTTTCCATTGGGGAACCTTCACATACCGGAAACTACCTTTTTGTCTAAAAAATGTTGGTGCGACTTTTCAACGCGCTATGTCTTACATTTCATGATATTAAGCACATTGTAAAACCCTATCTAGACGATCTACCAACGCATTCTATGCATCATCAATATCACCCGACACATCTATGGGCCATCTTCCTACTCTATTGTTATTATCGCATACAATTGAATCCACACAAATGTGTTTTTTGTGTGGATTCTGGACGACTTCTTGGTTTTTTTCGTGTCTATACATGGGATTATGGTCGACCCATTGAAGGTTGAGGCTATTCTCAATTTACATCCTCCTTACACACTACGCCAACTCCAAATTTTGCAAGGGAAGGAAATTTTTTTACATCGATTCATTCCCAACTACGTTGAATTAACTAAAGGATTTACTAGGCTTCTTAAGAAAGGTTACGATTTTGTATGGGACGACACTGCCAACAAAGTTTTTGAATCTTTGAAACTCACCTTAACCCATACACCACTGTTGTTTCCACCTGATTATAGTTGAGATTATTTCCTACACTTAGCGGCTTCAGACTCTACCATTGCTATGGTTCTAGTCCAAGAGGATGTTTCACATGATGAACATGTTATATACTATTTGAGTCGGAGTCTCATGACCACCAAAACCAAATATTTACATGTGGAGAAACTAGCCTTGGTAGCTTTAAAAGTTGTTCAACGTTTTCTTCACTACATCTTATTACGCAGAACCACAATCATTTCTGATTTCAATCCCATGCAACACATTCTTACTCGACAATTGTTGGGAGGAAAGTACTCTAAATGGATAGTTATTCTCCAAGAGTTTGATTTGGAGTTTGAACACAACAAGTCAAAGAAGTCTTTGGTTTTTTCCAAATTGATATGTGACCTTCCCTCTACTGAAACAGAAACTGTGGAAGAGGATTCCTTTCCTAATGAATCTTTCTTTCTGATCAGTTCTGATGATGTATGGTACAGAGATATCATCATTTATCTCCAAACCCAAAATTTTCAGCCCGATATTTCTAGTACAGATCATCATCGTATCCGATATCAAGCCCGTCAATACATTATCATTGGTGATACCCTTTACCATCGTGGTATTGATTCCATATTTCACCGATGTCTCACCTATGATGAAGCTGAGAAAGATTTGAATGACTATCACTATGGAGCATGTGGAGGTCATATGTCTGGGTATGCCACTACCCAAAAGATCTTATGAGCTAGTTATTTCTAGCCTTCATTATTTAAGGATTGCATTACTGTCGCCCAGAAATGCCACACTGGTCAAACCTATAACAATAAGATCCGATCTCACCCTGCTCCTCTTCACTCTGTAGTTTCTATCGGTCCATTCACTAATTGGGACATTGACTTCATGACATATAACCCTCACTCGACCGGGGGGCATGGATACATTATTGTAGATATGGATTATTTCACTAAGTGGGTCGAGGTGATGCCTACATTTGATAATACCGGGAAAAATGCAATGTTATTCATATTCAATCATATCATTACTAGATTTGGTGTCCCTCAAGGCATCATCACTGATCACAATAGTCATTTTCAAAATTTCATGATGTCTAAAATTACCAAGAAGTTGGGTCTTCGACATGAAAACTCAACCCCCTATTATCCACAGGCCAATGGCCAGGTTGAAGAAATCAACAAAGTACTCACTACTATGCTTCAACGGATGGTGGGAATTCACAAGTCAAGTTGGCAAACCATGCTCTTATCGACATTATGGGCCTATCGGACATCTGTTAAGTCTTCAATGGGGTTCACATCTGTGACCTTTCCAGTTAGTATATGGTATTGAAGTAATTTTTACGATTGAATGTGAAATCCCATCTTTGAAACTAGCTGTCGAACTTCTCCCTAACACCTCAGTTCAAGAGGAATGTATTTTGTATTTGATGCAATTATACGAAACCCATTCGTGATGCTACCTTAGTCATTGAAACTTATAAAAAATGTTTCAAAGATCAATATTACAAGAATGTCAAACCACGTGTATTTTCGGAAGGTGATCTAGTTCTCCTTTACGAACAAGATTGCGATTTAATAGGGGCTGGTAAATTTGAACCCATATGGCGGGGTCCTTATATTGTGAAATGAGTGCTGGATAAAGGGGCTTATGAGCTGGTATATTGTGATGGAATTCTTTTGAGTGAGCCCATAAATGGGCTTTACTTTAAGAAGTACTATGCTTAAATCAATTTTGCATGAGTGTTGTGTATTTTTACTGTATCATACTCTTGTGTGCCTTTTCGTTTTTGGTTCTACCTTTCGGCTGCTTACCTTGCATTGTGCTTGGTTTCCAAATGTCGGTGTATTTTCTACCCTATATCGGCTTCGTTGATGGTGCAAGTTGTAGTACTCAAAACTTAGCATCTGTTTCTTGGGAAATCTATGCACCTACAGATGAATTGATCAGTCTACATGGTGTTTTCCTTGGTTGTGCAACTAACAATATCACAGAATACAGTGAAGTTATTGAATTGTCAACTGATGTCGTTTCACTTGGAATATATCATCTTATTTTATGAATTGATTCATATTTAGTAGTACTACAATTGAGTAATGTTTATTCCATCTAAAGTCCTACTTTGTTACGGGTATATTTATGAATTCGCCTCTTGGAACAACATTTTGATTATATTGAATATCAACACATTCCTAGATGTATAAATACATTAACAGATGCATTGGATAATTATGTGTTATAAAAACATTTGAGACATTTATAAATCCATTCACACTTTTTACAAAAATAAGTAAGCCGGTAGGAACTTTATATTTATAACGATAAAAGTTTACAAAAAGTGTTTTTTCTGAAGACCAAAATATCAAAAATGTGAAGCTCATGGCTTCATGTACAAAAATCATCAAGGATGTTGCTCGTTGTAACAAGTGACTGCATGTGCTACTCTACGGATCATTCGACCGATAGATGTAGACACACCCACTGTGTGGCATTGGTAGTGTCTAGGAAGCTCATCCACCATGGCATTACGGACATGCATGGTCAGTCCCTCCAGGTTCTGTTTTATAGCCTCGATATATGTGGCACCCACCCCTGCTACATCGCCTCTCTCTCCATGTATTTGGATGGGATATGATCCTAACGGACAATAAGGCCCCACATATGCATTATTGAGAGCACTCGATTAGTCATCATATAAATAACACAAAAAATAAAAAAAACATTTTATATCATTAAAATATCAAAAGCATTATATAATAAAAAATTTCCTTCTTACCTATGTCCCCCCACTGGAACCCATCAGGAAGGGCTATATATAGATCCCTAAATAAATCTACCCTGGCATACGCATAATATTCCACCATGAGTAGTTGATTCCTCATTCATTGGAAGAAGACATCGTCATACTTGACGATGGCAACACCACCATGTCGAGCCATAAGATCCACCCATCTCTTCATTCGTGGATCCTATGGAGAGGGTATACCCCACTCCACCTACATACATAGGATAGGAACCCTCTATGTAAATAAGGACACCAAAATGGACACATATCCAAATTTCTTCAACTGACTGTTTCGACATTTCGCAAGTTGTTTCTTCATGATTTTCAGGGCCCCCTCACACCAGTTGAAGACCCTGGGCTCCATGCACTTTATCGCATACTGAAAATGGCTCTACAAATACAAATGGGGATCTGCACTCCCCACCATGTGAGTAATGGTGTAAAGGATAGTCTGCAATGTCATATCCCATACATCCCTAATTGCAACCTTGCCATTGGGTTTCTCAGTACTTGGCACACAATGGTGGTGAACGTAGTAATCCATAGGTTCACCTCCACCCCTGCTGCCTGTGAGAAAAACCCATGAACCATGGTGAGATATCCCTGTCAAGAAATAGATATCCTCTATATCTATTATGAGTGTGTGGATACCCACGTGAAAGGACTGTTCGTTGGCATCCCACATGTGAACCAAGTAGTCTAGTAGTCTCAACTAGGCTCTCATGCCCTGAATCCTGAAATGTTTTAGTAACCCACATTGCCTTAGAGCCATAACTATCCCCGGGTCATTCTTGATGAAGTAATCCTCTTATTCATTCTCTCTCTCATGCCACTCCAACATATTGACCAAGGAAATTCTATCAAGGAACAATAAAACAAGATTAGAAACATAAAATTCTTTCCTGGGGTTTTTTTCAAGTTAGGTTTATCTTTTTAAATTTTTGGTTGTGATCATTGTAGGGATGTGCATTCACATAGAATGACGTCACCAAACCCTTCCTATAGGGTCACCTGCAATGATCTTAGATAGTCACAGTTCACGATATAGGGCACCTGCGAAGATCTCAAAGCACAGGTAGCCCCAAAAAATCGTCCTAACACACAAATTTGACCAATGAAAACAAATTTTGAAACCATGGAAAGATGAAGGAGAAGAATATTACTTGTTTGACGGAGATGATTCACAAAATGATCCACCACACGCTCCACAATCGACAGTTGAAATTCAGAGAGAAAAAAAGATTTAGGGCACTATTTGGGTAAACTTGCAAATGAAATGGTAAAATAGTGTTTTTGGCCAATTTTATTGACTTTTATCACTTTTTATTTGCAAAATTATATTATTTTTATATTTTATCCATACCCTAAAGACTTAAAAAATTGGCAAAGTGTTGAATTTTGCAGATTAAAAGGTCTAGACATGAGATGTTGGAACAAGGGTCCACCCTTTTTGGTTTGTTTTCACATATTTTTCTTGTGTACAAATCCTTTTAGTGTTTTTTTAGGAAAAAGTTCGAGCAGAGGCTTAATTCTTTCCCACGCTCGTGAAACCATGAGACTGTAATCAAGTAGTCTTTTGTCATTTTTTCAAAATCGTATTGGTAATATGAAAAATGAAACCTATGGAGTATCCTTTAAGATCTTTTCAATCTCCCTAAACATGAAAAGATGGATGAGCGACCTTGTTCTTTTCACGCTCGTAAAAGTATTTGAAGAAAACATCTGATGAGAAGTAGGTTATCTCTTTTTCGGTCTCGTCAAATTGAATTATGAAAAATACCTAATGAATTTCTCTTTAAGTGTTTTTCAAACTCCCTAAAAATGAAAAACCCCTGATTTTTCTTTCTTTGGACTCATTAAACAAGCATCGAAAGTTCCATATGGGATCGAACCACTACGTCTTAGCAATCGTTAAACATACTTCAAGGGACTGGTCCAAAGGATAATATTACATTTACAAGCATATGTTATCCTCCTCAAGCTTGCGTAAGAATAAAGAGGTGCTTGCCAGAAATGGTGAGGGGAAATTGGGAAAGAAACATGTCTCTCTATTTGTGTTAGTGGTAGTAATAGTCACTCTTGAACATGACACCCCCCTTCATCACTATATCTGGGTTGGAAAATCTATTTGTCTCTCTTTTTACCATCCACAGGTTCACATTTTGGGTCCTCCTTGAGTCAATGCTGCCAAGACAATCATCGTGTCGTTCATATGTTCAAGAGAATTCCAACCTAAACAAGCCTTCTATCAAGTCAGCCATCTAGAGTTATAAAGTTTCTACCATGTCAGCCTTCCCTGAGTCAGTTCTGAATCACTTCATACTCTGATCTACCTCAAATATGTTACATATTTCGTGTCATTGATGAGCGATACATCAAGGCCCTCCTCTGAAGAGTCTTTTCCTACCGACTTCAACTCATTATTGAGGAACAAGACATAGAAATCATTTAGTACCTTAGAGCATGCATTCCTTAATGGAAGGTTTTTTCGCTTTCAATAGTGGGTTCGCATCATTGACCCATGATTGGAATATTCCATCAAGTTTTTGACTTCAACTCATTTATTCACATTCGTTTGATTGTACTATGGTACCTTGGGATTCATTGACATCAATGGTGATTTCCCTCGCACTTGTTAATGGTTTTCATTAATGATCGGTAATCAAGTGGTTTCTACCATGTTCGACTTCGACACCTATAATCACATGGCTAGATTCATACTTAGAGACGATGGAAATGAAGACCCTAGATCTTATCATTTTGGTCTAGGATGTGATGGAGTATTCATGAATTTTTACTAACACATAGATCCACTATGTATGTCTCGTGGCTATGTCCGAATTTGAATTCTTTTAGACCATAGATCCACAATGTATTCTTGGTGGCTATGTTGAATCATGATGACATGGATCCACAGTGTATGTTTAGTGGCCATGACTCACTTGATACTTATGATTAGAGTCACTTGCATTCTGATCATGGGAATGCCTACCTCAGCAATGGTATGTTATTATACACATGCTTGATTATTTGGAGGTTCCCTATCGATGCACTCCTTGTTTTCGACACACACATTCTACAAAGTATTTTAGTTATCACAAGTTCTAGCTTCATACTTTGGGGGGAATTTTGTTACACATTATTTTGGTCACCTCGGTGATCAACTAACAACATGTGTTCATGTTCCCTGAAAACATTAAAAGAGACTTTCTCCATGAGAAAAGTGGTTTTCTTTCCTCTTGCAAAAACCATATCAAGGAAGGTTGTCACACCCTTCCATATACATGGGGTGTGACGATGCCTGGTCATCGCACTTTTCTCTACAACTAGACTACGATGATTCTTGTGCATATGGTGCGACGATGCTTAAAGAAAAGGAAAAGTCCAAAATCACAAGTGTTCTATAAGGGAATCTTCTAGAAAATGAGGTGGCCTCCGATCGGTTTGGATCTTACTCACTTCTCTGATTTAGTGGGATCATCTTAATATCCTCATCCATCTCTCTTTCACCCTATATAAATATGGATCTCTCATGGAAATGACAAAGGTTGAATAGGTTAATATTTGCATGGAGAGTTCTACTTCAGATTATGCTTGAGAGATTTGCTTTATTTCTTCAAGTCATATTGTGGATCTTCTTCATTCAAGGAATTGGAGGAAAGGTGTGTGTGTTGAAGCAAAGAGCCATTGAAAGGGGACCTTGCAACATCAAGGCATGGGTTGTATTCTCCACTTTCCATTTCATTTAATATAGCAATACATTTCTTCCCTATAAAAGAATCTAGCCTTCTATTGTATAATTCCTTGATCATATACACAGACTTCATTAGAATATATATATCTTTGTTTTCCCTCTTTGTTGGTTTGATATTCTTAGACAAGATTACTATTCTGCAAACACAAGGAAGGACCCACAACGATGACACTAGTGAGGATCAAACGTCGTTTAAAAGGTATGTCACTCGTACCTCACTAGACCAGTTTATATGACAATGAAGTTTAAGGCGAATTGTGTATTCTGTTTTGTTTTGTTCTAGTTTCTTGTGGAATTTAGGGATATCTATTTGTGTCCACACTTGTTGATTAGTCCGATAACACGAGATCAGCTTCCTAAGGTCATGATAAACCCAAAATTTTGATGACAAGTGGACTCAAAAGTTTATGCTTTGTTCAAAGGCGACACGATTTTTGCCAACATAAGATAATACACTACTCCCACCTGTCTTTTTTTGTTTTTTCATAGTCAAAGGAATGCTATGATATAGAGGAGGAAATAAGTGTCGCTAGTAAGAAACTAGTTCCAACAGTGGAACATACCTATTCTCAATGAAAGGAAGTGCATGCAGGATATGGACACTCAGAGGGATGTTTCCTCTTGAGGTAGGGTGTCAAGCTGCAAAGGATATAAACAAGGCTCTGCTTGGTTGATGATGAGAACTATTGAGGTGATAGGCTTATAATGAGAAAGCGATAACCGACAATAGGCTCAATACTACAAGCAAGAGAATGATATGCAATTAAAACTTAATACCAAAGAATGTCCTTTTTCATAAATTTAGTCTACTTGGTTTGAAAAAGGGTTAAACTTACACCAAGTAGATGTTCATTCAAATCCAATTTACAAGTGTGAAAGAGACAAGTTCACTCGACAATCTTTTTCGATTTTTTAGAGAGTCAAAAAGGAGATTAAACCAGTCTCGTGATGTTGTTCTAGGAAGCATATCATAGGGGAGGCTAGGGATCCCATGCAAGACTTATGTGGAAAGTCAGAAACTCACATATAGCTGACACAAGCTTGGGTAAACCCAAATCTTTCCAAGTCAAGGAGGATAAAATACTTACAGAGGTTACCTTATCAACAATATATTGAAGAATTCCCCTTATCTGGAAGGGTGTAGAAAAAGGAAGTCGAGGCTCTACAATATCATTCCAATCAAAGGAAACCACCCTAGGACTTGGAGGGAGTGTACTCGAAGAGAGTGGAATACTCCCTTGTGCAGAAGGTACATAACTAGAAATGATAAGGACATGGTCAAAAGATTCATCACCCTCCAAAAGAAGAGTGGGATTAACCAAAGATTGCATCGACAATGTCACTTCCTTAGAATTGTCACTCTCTAAGAGAAGAGTGGGATCGACAGAAGATTGCATCAGAATGACCACTTATTCAACCATTTGTTGAATAGGATGCGAGAAAACAAGGTCAATAGATGCATCACCACAAAAAATAGGACTGGTGTCAGTCGAAGATTGGATCGACATGACTGTTGGTTGAACATGATGAAAGACAACATGGTCAAGAAAAACATCACCCTGAAAAATAAGAGTGGTGTCATACGAATATTGCATTGGCATGACTGTTGTATCAACCAGAGAAGGATTAGAATGTTGGGAAACCAAAAACGACTCCAAACTTGAAGGGCCCTCGGGCAAGGACCACACTTCTTGTACCATAGTAGTATCAGGGCACAAATGAGTAAGGTGATATCCTTTGCAAATACTACAAAGGAACTTGGGCTTACGTCTTATACATCTAGGCTTCTCAATTGTATGAATTCCCCCAGCATGACTTGAAGTGGCTGGTGACATGCTCCCAGCATGACTTGCAGAGGCTAGTAGTCAATCTCCAACATGACTTACAGAGGTTGTTGACCTATCTCGAACATGACTAGTAGAGGTTGGTGATATAATTCCAGTATGAATTGCAGTGATTGGACTGGTGGTGATGGTTGGTTGCGTTGTTTGAGACCAAGGTTCCAGGAAGACTAGTTTTGAGAAATCGTGGGCTAGGAAGGGTTCTAGTATACACCATGGCCTTTTCTGACAGAATAATATCCTCCTCCAAACAGATTCATAAAGGGGTGTAAGGGCATCGACACCGAGGAAGCCGCTTGTGAAGAGAAAGAGACATGACAAGGGTTATTCATGTGAGGATATATGTTGCCTCCAGACAAAGGAACTTCATGAAGGGGGTTTTCCCATACTATAAAACTGACTCCCCCCAGATGAAATACTAGAGGAAAAATGGAGGTCCTCCATGGGAAAATCATTCATAGGAACCATCATAGTGTAAGAAGGATAGATGGATGGGTTGTAATAAGTAGAATGATCGCCCATTTGAGCACTTGCTTTTGGAAAAGTGAAGCTAGGATTGGATCCATAGGAAGGAATATTCCAACCTTCTATTGTAATAGTTGGTTGAGGGATATGACTCCCACCAAATGAAAAGGAAGAATAAGGAGGCATCATGCCCCCAGACCCAAAACTAGGATTCACATAAGGAGACAAGACAGAGGATAGAAAGTGTGAATACATGTCTGGAATACCATGATAAAAATGATTAGAGGCCCAAGGTATTGGTTGAGTATCATTATTCGGTGTACCACTCAGAAATACAAAAGGATTTGTCCCCATGGAATGAGAAAAGACAATGGGTTGCATAGCACTAATTGAGAGAGCCACGGGGATTCCACTAACCATAGCAATGAAAAATCATGACACAAAACAAAACCCTAAGGCCAACTAATAATAAAAAAGCACACCAAAGAAACAAAAAAGGCCAATATGCACACAAACAGGATAAAGTGTCTGAAAAGCACCTCCCTCCCTAAATTTGGTATGCCTCTCCCAAGAAGGGCTTGAGACTCCCTTCAAAATATCAGAGGTATCATAATCATTTATAAGGGCCCTCGCAATATTAACAACTAGTCGGTTAGATCCCCCTAGAGAGGTAATCGTCCATAACGACTGTGTTCTTTTCTACCCTTATCTGACTCAGGGTACCTACAAAATAACCCCTGCAATTAACCTATGTGTCTACCTTTGTCAAGAAACTAATCCACCATGATATAACCAATGTGCAGGACAACAGTCGTAAGTCGGGTCCACTGTATGGGCAGGGTAACAAAGAATGAAATATCGAAAGAACTGCCTCTCACAGAGGTAAAGGTAATACAAATACCCCCATATATGAATAGATCCCCATAAATATCTCTGACGCTAAGAATTTATTGGAGGGATATATCCTCAACCTAATTCGTGCGACCTCATGCTTAACTTCGGTGTGAGAGGATCCTCGTGACGTCACCAATTATAAAATGGATTTCACCACTCCCTTAGTCAGACACATATGTTGAGTTTAATAGCTTTGGAGAAGTTTACTCACAAAATCCTATTCCAAGGCTCTAAATCTTAAGATAGTTTGTGCACCCTAAAAAGTAAAATTGTTTCTAATCAATTTTAAATTTATCAACGTTACTTTTAGTAGATTTGCTTACTCAAAAGGTGTGGTCATGAAACTGATGATGTTATGACTCAACAAGTAAAAGAAATGAATATGAATATAATACAAAGTCCTAACTTCAATACCCACTAAATGGTAAGCTTTTCAAAATGCAACTTTCAATTCAATTCTGTGATTTCAAATAAAATGCAATATTTCCATACATGTACTAAGATCAGCAATAAGAACCCAAAAGATCAAATGCAAACAATAAAAAATGTATTATTTGTATTTTCAATATAAAATAATGAAAATGCATGGACTGAACAATAGCATGACATAAATATTATACTGTATGTAAACAAAGACAAACCAAGTAGAATATCAAGAAGAAAACACCCAACCCAGGATGCAAGGACAACCAATGAAAAGGATGATGAGAAAGAAAAACTGCTTGAAAATTCAACCAAAGAAAGGTTTCCTATCACTATGCAGGAACTTAATAGTCATGAAAAAGACCTAAGAAGACTCAACAACCATAAACACCTACCCAACAAACATCAAACTCAACAATCAAGAAAAACAGGATGGTGTATGTGACTGTTTAGGAGAAAACTACATGTATATGCTTCCTACATAACGAAAGATCACATATGTATGCGACTATTAGGAAAACAACTGCATATATATATTGAAATACTTACAGGTTAAGGATAAGGCCAAGAAACGTAGACTCAAAATGAGCAGAGGTTGTCAAGCAATCAAATGACAAGAAACTCAAGATAAACGAGAGAAATCAAAGGAGAAAAACACTCCAATCCCCGAAAAGAAGATTTTATCCCCAGTATGGTCGCCAATTATGTTATGAGGAAAATCACTCTATGGCATGGGGTAAACCACAACAAACGGAAATGATTGAATAAATCAATGCTAGTCTCAAGTATGCTATATAAATGAATATGCTAACAAGAAAAGATAAAGATCCTACCTCATCCAAAGGTTCGATGAAGTCCACCGTTGAGCACTTGATTCAAAGAAATACACATGAAACCTATCCTAAACAACCAAGATACACAAGCATATCGTGATAATATATAAAGTTAGCACATATAATATCATAATCCATCATTATTCATAACAAATATGCCCATGGAATAAAAATTCAAATATTTACAAGACATTAATTGGACGAGAAAAGAGTATTTCTATTAAAATGTATTCAACAGAAGTGTATGAATGAAAAAATTATGTGTTGGCATGTTCGTAACTGAGAAACTAATTCCCTTCCAATTGGGCCTCCACCACTTCAATACTCCACCAAAGTCAAGCTCATATAAGAGAGACAATGAGGTTCTCCATCAAATAGGGAAGATCTTGGTGTTAGAATGTTTTATAGGAAGCGTATGCTTGTCATTGATGGAAAGAACAACATTGACGATGGAAAACAGGAAAAGACTAAGCTCAGGAGGAGAAGTGAACAATATGAAGAGAGCAAAGCTCAGAAGGGAAACTGCAACACAGAAACGTGATCAGGATCAAAATCTCCACATGACAAACCAAAATGATTGATAATTCGATCACTTGAATATCCGTCAGCTGTTAGATCAAATTAAGTAAAGGATAGGATAAATGGGGCACAAGGTTTGAGAATTTGATTATCTGAATCTCCGTCAGCCATCAGATCAAATTAAGTGGAAGGACATGATAAGATAGAAGATAAAAACCAAATATAGATTGAGCCATCGATCTAGAACATGATTGACGAACAACATTTGGTTCATGTCAAAATTTGTGAGGATGTTACTGTTTGGGGAATCTCACTTAGGAAGAATTAGAAACTTGAAAGTTGAATTACCTGAAGCCTGAAATTCGAAATGAATAAGGACCATCGGATCTAGAGAAAATGCGATGACCGTTAGATCAGGGAGAACCACGTTAGTATACCTCCTCAGCAAGGACATGTGGTAGACCATTTCAGTAGACCACCTCAGCAAGGACATGTGGCAGACCACGTCAACAAGGACACATGGAAACCACTCAACATGTGCCAAGTCAAAAGGTGATGTGTGTAATGTTACATCACTTAGGGAGATTTACTTCAGGAGTTCTTACCACCAGCAGATGCCCTGAGTCCCAAAGTCCCGAATGTCGAAGTCTCGAAGTGGACATGGGTCTTCTGATCTGAAGAAAACTTTGGGTGCATATTCAACCATTGATCTAGTACAATGGAAGGACAGTGTAAGTCGAAGTGTTAACCAAAAACAAACGGTATCCACTACCTATGACTTATTCAGCAGGTGACCACTCCGGAAGAGAATGAAGAAGCGATCAGCCTAAATTCCTAAAGTGCTGAAGCCACTTATGATCATTGATTGTGCAGGAGGGTATGTGTCAATGGATCATGAACTCTGAGCAAAATTACCCCAGGAGAAAGTGAAGTAAGTGAAGTTGATATTTGAAATCCATGAATCCCAAAGAGCCAAAGGAGTTGAGGACCATCGATTTGTAGGAGGACACACGTCAACATATCATGTACTCCGGTTGGAACACTCTAGGAAAAAGTGATCAAGGAAAGTTGAAATTTGATATTTCTAAACCCCGAATACCTGAAGGGATTGTGACCATTGATTCAAGGGGACACGCATCATTATATCGTGGACTCCAGGTGAAACACTCTGAGAGAAAGAGAGTGTAGAGGAGTTGAATCTCCCAAAGGCCGAAGGCTCAAAGTGAATGAGGACCATTGATTTGAGGAGGACAGATGGAAGGAATTTGTGGAATCCAGCTAAAAACATTATGGGAGAGCATGAAGGTTGAGAATTGAAATTGTCAAAGCCCCGAGTAGCGAAGAAGATCTTGACCATTGATCGAGTAAGGAGACACATGACCGTTGATCTATTTGAGAGGTAAAATCCCTAAAGTAGAGGCAGATCCATCGATCGAGAAGGAAAGGTGTCCATAGATCATCGACTCTGAAATGTTGGAATACAGAGGAAAGCAGGGTTTGAGATTTGAAACTCCCGGAGCCTGGACCATGAAGTAAATCACAGTTGTTGATTTAGGAAAGTTAGATCTGATCCACATAACTTGAAAGGATAGATATGAATTGTCAGATTTAGGAGCATCTTCAAGATCATGAGATCGAAAATCCTGTCACAATGAAGGGATTGAAGGTGCACAAACTTTACAAATTTGAAGACGGACCGCAATTGAAACCACGATATTTCCAAAAGCATACGTGGAGCTCTGTAGTGAATTGCAGGGAAAAAAGAGGATTTCTCTCAAACCACCTTTGGTCATGCCCGCAATCGCATGGTCACATGAGATCGTCTCCCAAGGTCACATCAACAGAAGATAGGGGAAGAAGCTAGGGCTTCTAGGCTCCACATTGGAGGTTACGCATTGAATAATAAAAAAACATCTGTGTGTATAATACAACGGTGCTGATTAAACAAAATCTAATCAAAGGGTTGTTGTTTCACTTCATGTTCTCTTGGTCAATTAAAATTCAGTTACACTAACTTAATCATTGTTCTAGGGCATTGGAATCATTGTTCCTGAGCGGTTGAATCATTTCTCTTGAGCGTTGGAATCATGATTCCTGAGTGTTTTTGAGATTCTCGACTAGAGCGTTGGAGATGCGGAGTGTAACAAATTATGAGATCAAGAATAAAATAAAAATGTCGTGACAGAGAGAGGTTGTTTTTTCTCTGTAAAAAATAGTCGAACTATAAGCAATGAAGCTTACATCATGAACTGAGGAAGAAACTGAAGAGATGAAGGACATGGTGCACAGAGCATAAAATGCAGAAGAACAGAAAGTGCAAGAAGATGCGAGGAGGAAGACACTGATGCAAGAAGAGAAGAGTAGTGTATCAAAACAATGAAGAGACTCATAAGCCATTGATAAATACTATATCACTCTAATTAATTTCATCAAGCAAAGGTTTATATCTCAGGGTGGTAGGGTGGTGCTAGAGAGGACTGTTTTCCTCAGAGTTTCAAGTGGGTTCTTGAACATAGGGCGTTGTAGCTTCCATCTGGTTACAGCCAGAAAAACAAGGGTGGTAGGGTGGTGCAAGGGAGGACCATTTTTCTTGGTTATACAGGTTAGTTCCTGTGTTACTAGAAGTTGGTGCTTCCATCCAGTTGGTGTTAGAACACTTAGGGAGTTAGTGCTTCCTTCTAGTGGGTTCTAGAGAAACTAGAGAGTTGGTGCTCTCAGCAAGTTGCATCTTGTTATAGAAGAGTCTGTAGCCTCATTTTGAGTTGGTGCTCAAAGAAATATGATGTACAAAACTTAAAAGACTACCTATCATTCGAAGAAGAAGAGGTCTTCTCCCTTTATGGTTTTCCTCGTGAATATCTGTCTCTGTGTATATCAAATGTATGATTGATGTGTGTTATTTATGTTGTTCATGTCTTGCATAATCTTGATGATCACTTGGAGAAGGTTAATAATATTTTAATAGGAATAAAATTGTTTAAGCACAATAACAACTGATTCACCCCCACCTCTTAGTTGTCTTAGTAATTCCAACACTTGGGGGCTGAACAATGTGTTTAGACTTAAAAGGACAAAGGGATGCAAACTCAATATGAAGTTAATAATTTCTCCAGAGTAACTTTTCTATCAAAGTTGAATTATTCTCCTCTTTTTACACAACTAGGATATGACCCATTTATAGCCTTCAAATGGAGCTAAAGGGATGAGTCAGAACGTTTCCAGTATATGGAAGGTCAAGGCTCAAGGATCATGGATCTCATGACGTGACATGGAAACCTGACACTATTTTTTAATTTTGAGCAAAAAACCCGATGTACGCAGGCTGTAATGGTGCAACCTGTGTATACCCATGTTTTATAGCTGTTAGGGTGCGTATATGTGGAAAAATACAATTTTTAGCTCTGGGAACTGCAAAAAGGGACTTAAAGTCTACATAGGGAAATGGAAAAGGCCTTTTGAGCAAGTTTGCATGGGGTGAGGCAAATCTTGCTATAACATGGGGCTAGTTGTCATGGTCAACTGCTTTCTATCTAGGTCTGAGGTCACACTTCCTATGCATCTCAAACTATAGTGCATCAAAAAACATCATGTACTAGACAGAGGAGAATACTTCATTGTTATATTCAATTATAAAGGTTTGCTTTCTGGGGTTGAGGGAATATTCATAATCATTTAGAGTTAGATATATGAAATTGTTTTCCTCTTGCAATAGGTGCATTCCTTCTAGGTTTTCTACATATCCTTTATCTATTTCTTCCTCCACAATGTTATTTTCATTGTTCTCTCTCATAGGAGGTGGGATATGTTGTTCATCATTTCTTCTTTATATTCTCATCATTTGAGGATTGAAAGACCTTCTAAACTGGTTAAGGTTTCTCACCCCTCCTTCTTGAGGAAATTTATTGGCAATACCATTCTCCATCTCAAATCTCGACATCTTATTTGTCAAATTTCTGATTAGTATAGACATCTCATCCATTCGAGCTTCATGTGAAGCTTTGACTGGATAAAAAGCACCACAATATTCTTTAATTTTCTTTTTCTTATCTTGATATTGTTTCTTCTTCAATTTACCAGATGCAATCACTTCCCTTCAATATCTATCTCATCATCCTACATTATTAGCGGACTCATAGCTCTTATTTCTCTTAATGCCATGGAAAAGTCTACATCAAAAGCCCCAACATATGTGACCTTGGTTTCTTGATGCAAAGGATTTATGTCTCTAGGAATATTGTTTTAAAGCTTGTTAAACCTTCTGTTGAAGTCAACAACAGGTCCATTTTCTTTATTCTTTAGCAAGCCAAACTCAGTTAGATAATATAGGCTATCCCTCTTCTCCCCCATTGCTTCATAAATGTAAACTCAAGAAATTCCAAACTATCAATAAAGGTTGTAGGGAGTTCTATGAACCATTTACTGACATATCCCTCTAGTGTTTGGACAAACAATCTCTTGAAGACATCGTCATGCTCCAAGAATAAGTTGTTAGTGAAATCTTGGAAGGATGCTAGGTGTTGTTCGATATGGTTCACCATTGTACTTGGGTAACAACTTAGAATAATTTTCAGGAAGTTCATGGACATGGGAAGGAAAATTCACATGACCCAAGGGTTTAAAGGTGGTGGGGAAGGTTGATTTCCCCCAACTCTTCCTCCTCCTAAATTGGCCATAAGATTTTCCAAGATAAGATTACGGGATTCAACAGATGGAAGGTTAATAGGTTTTTCTAGAAAGGGATTGAAGGAAGAGCTCACTTCTTGACTGAATTATAGAGGTGAATTTTGTATATCTATGAGGGGTTCAATAGGTAGACTAGATGAATAATGCCAATCAACTGGTATATCAAGTAATTTAGGGAAATTGCTACCTACCAAAACAACAAAAGGAGAAGTATCTAAACCAAGGTTACCTAAAGATAGAGATATTTGAATTTCTCAAAGATTTCTCCAGGTCACAAGCTTCTCTAGATCTGAGTATACTGGAGTATGCTCAACATCTGGGTTTCTTTTGGTATGTCTTATGTTAGATGCTGGATATTTTCTCTATAGAGTCGCTAGGTGAAAGAATCAAAATTTGGGTGATTGAAACTCGTTCACCTCTAAGTATTAGATCTTGCAATTTCATATACCCAGGGAAATATATCTTCAAATTATGTTTCCTGGCAACAATGCCATTGCAAATTTTGTCCCTCAAGATGTTCTAGGAGGTCAATGGAACAATGTTAAGGAATCCCCGGAGCTAAGAATTAGAGAGAGCCTTAAATCCATGCTTGTAACAACAGAAATTATGAAAAATTATAGGCAAGTTTTTCTCTCTCTCTTATAGAACTCTTGGCCCTCAAACAATCCTAGACCAAATATAAAAGCATTTGTCCTCAAGAGGCCTTTTTCCACGATTGCATCAAACAATTTGATTTTAATTTTGGAAGAGATGGATTTAGAATAAATACAAGATAAACATGTGAGGCAAATTTTAGGTGAATCTCATAGTTTATTGAAAGAATAACATGTTGAACAATTATGATTTAGACCACTAGTAAATTTGGGTCATTTTGCGATGACCATTTCGATGCTCTTGTGATGTTATGTCATGGCGATTGTGACAAATATTGCACCCCTAAAATGTCACATCATATGTCGTTGTAAGTGTGACAAAACTAAGATAACATCACAAGAGAGACGACACGATGAGGTCATCGCAAGAGAGACGCCCTACCAAGGTCATCGCAATAAAGACGACATATAGTGCTCATCGCACGAGAGACTCCCAATGGTTATCGTCGCAAGAACGAAAAACTAGTATGATCGTTGAAAGAATGACAACCATGGATGATCATCGCATGAACTACAACTGACGATGGTCATCGCAAGAGAGATGAACAGTCGATTGATGCTACAAACTATTCATACGATGGATGATCCTCTTCGTTGCAAGAGAAATGGCATATCCTAATTTCTGTGATGAATAGTCCATCGCAAGAGTGATAGACTATTGATTGATGCAGTGAACTATTCATATGATGGACGATCCTATTTTTCATAGGACAAATGACATATCGTAGTTTCTGCGATGAACCAATCATCGCAAGAGAGACAAATGGTCGATAGTTGCGACGAATTATTCATACGATCGAAGATCCTCTTTGTCACAAGAGAAATGAACTATGCTAGTTTCTACGATGAACAAGTCATCGCAAGAGTGACGAACTGTTGATAGTTGCGACGAAATATTCATGCGATCGATGATCATCATCGTCGCAAGAGCAATGAAATATATTTATTTTAAAAACAAATTCAATAATAATTCAAGAATGAGGTGTGTGGATGTTGGTATGGTCATTATTTTCAAATATTCGATATGAATATATTTCTTCTCTTGACGCAAGAACTATATTATGGAAAAACATTTATGAAGATATTCAGAAAAAAACAAAAAAACAAGAAGTCATCACCAATACTAACTACCATTCATTCGTAGGGAGGTGTATAAACAATATTTCATGCCAAGGGAATATGAAGAGACATGGAATTTTCCATCGCATTTGTTCATATCTTGATTAGTCATAATAGTTTAAAATTTACACATCAAGAACATGAAGAGATAGAGGACTTGACAACCAATTATGATGGTTGATCTTGCTTATAGTATTCTTGCTAATTTTTCTATTTGCATTGGTGCCCCTACACCAATACAAGTGTGTGAATCAACATTCAGGTACACACAACTATGCCCAATTATATGCACCCTACTCATGCATGTGCCTAAATCTAGTTTGCATGGGGATCTAAACAAGTGCACCTCATTCATATTGTTGGGTCTGCGTGATCTGGGATCTTTTCATCGATGTGACTTATAAAGAATTGTATTAAATGAGCATAAAATGAAGTGCACCATAAAGAAGGAAAAAATCAATAATGAATAGACATAAGCATCAAATCTAAACACAAAAAATTGATAACAAAGTTCATCCCTAGTGGACTACATCTTCGGGTCCTGCTCTTAAATGGGTAGGCCTTTTTATTAACTCAACAAAAGAATTTTGAAAAATACATAAGTATACCTCATTCTGGAATTAAGCTATAGAATATTTGCTCAGATCAGAAAAAAAACAACCCCATTTAATTCGTGGCGTCGAATTACCCAAAAATCATTGTCTCCACACCTCAATCCAACTATGACACTCCCATTCCCATGAGAAATCTCATCTTGGTTTTCGTTCCTGCAACCTGCAATTAATTCACTGTACTTTCGTCATAAAACATGCCTGTACGTACTATCAAGCGCCCTCCTCCCATCCATTTGGAAACTCAACATTTAAGTTTAAAGGTGGGTGAAATATCCAATGGAGTCGTTTGGCTCAATGGTTGGCGGATGCTATGTAAAGGCATTTGGTTGGGGAGGTCCCAGGGACAAGCCCGAGGGCCTCCCATGTTTGGCTTGTAGTTAAAAATATATATATATATATATATATATATATATATATATATANAACTTCTTCCAAGTTTGGAGTCTCGTTTAGATTTGTCGGAGTTCAATTAAAACGGAGGATCGACCACTAGATTTGGTGGGACCTCCGCTAGATTTGGTGAGTTGCCTTTTTTTATTTTTGAAATTTCGGTTATGGGTCCTCATTGAGAATATTCCCATTGCCACATGGCATCCCATGACTGGCCACATGGCATCCAAACATTCACCTATGTCATTCACCTATACAGTCACCCTACCACGTCACATGCCTACCATGTTAGCCTGCCATGTATGGTACATATGACATGTGTCTACCATGTAATAGCCCTAGGCCGAACCCAATTGTATATGTAAATGAAAATTTACTTAATATGGTGATATGTTTTGACATCATTTTTGTATACACCTTCCATGGTATAGTGCATGCATGTACTATGCAGTAAAATGATGAAGTGTGCACATTCCAGGATACCGCGTGCAACAACTTAAGTGTGCGCAATTTCGAGGCCAGAGGAGCCTTTGTGTATATGTTTTGTTTTATAGGCTAGTGAGGCAGTTATTATAAGCTAGGAGGATTATGTTTTTATTAGTCTATAGAGGCTAAATGATAAAGGTTAGTGCACCTATTTTTGTATATGTCTCATCATTAATATATAATACATCATTTCACGCATACCGACCACGATAGAACAGTATGGTGGACTAAAAATCCACTAGTTAGGGAAAGGGTGGGGGTAAAAGTTAAGGAAAATGGGCTAAGCTAGGGATCTTAAGCCAAAAAGGAATATTATATTAATATTTCTTAAAGTATAAAGTATGGGTATTATTTTATCCTAAGTTCCAAAGTTGGGGATGTTGGCATGTTTACATGCAGAGTGTTCTTGTCATTGATGGCAAGAACAACAACAAGAACAATAGCAACGATGGAATGATTATAGGCACAGTATGCAGAGATCAAATATCATGAGAGATATCATTTTCAGAAACGTAGACGAGTCCCAAAGTCATCAAGACTCACAAAAGGATCAAAGGTCGAGGCCTTTGACACTTAAAAATTCTTCCAAGTCGGGAGGAAGCGTAAGCTCAGAAGGAGGAGCGACAGTGCTTGTCAGATCAAGCACTCTGAAGAATCTAGATCATTGGATCAGAGTCTAGATAGGAGGAACGAGTGCGCAAGAGAGGAACATATCCCATCTGTTGGATCTGAGCGCGAAGGACTAGCAACCGTTAGATCCAATGGAGATGCAAGGAGGATAATCCCAGGAGTCAGTTAACACTACAAAGCTACGAAGGAATCCCGGTCATTCATTAAGGAAGGACACATGGTGAGAGATCAACATTTCACTGAATCGCAAACTGGAAAAGTCAAAGGTGAGTAGTCCTCCAACTTCACGAAATGTGAAGTCCCGATATGATATGGGTCATTGGATCACCGGGGATCATGGGTCATTGATATGGAGCAGTTTTGGAAAATCAAAAGTCGGGAGAGTCATGGTTGACTCACATCCAAATGTTTGACATGCAAAATCATGATTTGATCGAAGCCATTGATCAAAGGGAGAGATCTGGACCGTTCATCTGATATGAAGTATTTCGGATTTCGCGAGTTGGGAGAATCGAGGAAACTCACAAAAAAATATCCAAAATGCAAAGTCGCAAGAAGATCTGATTTGTCGGATCACAGATGATCATGGACCTTTGATCTAACATAATTACGAGTTTGGGAATCAGAAAAAGGGAGGTGAGCCAACCTTCGACATCGTGAATCGTGAAGTTGCGAAATGCAAAAAGGATATCTCAAACATTGAATCACAAAGATATATGGACCATTGGTCTGGAAAAGAATGAGTTAGGAACTCAGAAGAAGGGAGGTGCTCTAACCTCTGACATCGTGAGTCACAAAATTGTGAAGTTCTAAGGAGAGATATGGACCATCGATTGAGGAATGTCGTGGGCTGTTGATCAGGCATGACAAAGTTCCCAAGATCGTGAATCACGAAGTGCTCAAATACTTGGCCCGTGGTCATAGCCAAGGTCACATCGGCAAAGGTTAAGAGAGGAGCTAGAATGTTTCTAAGCTCCACTTTGCATATTGTGGGTTGGGAGAATCAAGGCAACTCACAACAAGAGTTCATGATACGCAAAATTGTGAAGTACCCTTTTGCTTGGCCCCTGGTCACAGCTGGAGGTCACATTGTTGAAGGATTAAGGGAGGAGCTAGCATGTCTCTAGGCTCCATGTCAGATATAGCCGAGTTGAGAAACACCTTTTTGATAGGCATCTGATCATAGTTCGTGGTCATGTGGAAGGAAGGGGCTTACCCAGAAAAGATAGCGCCCACTGTGTAGTTTTCTCATAAAGGGAAAAGGCGCCAAAGGCATGAGCACACGAAGTTTCTCTGGGTAATTGCCAAAAACCACTGATTATTTTTTCCAGAGAATTCGAAGAGGCTTCAGGGTGATTTCCATAGAAGCTAAAGAGACCCAAGGTAACTATCAGTGGAATTAAGAGACAATCGACACATTGAAAAGTGTCAAAGACTGTTACTGCCAGTGATGCCAAAAGAATATCAGGATGAATGGCCATTCATGGTGAACAGACTGATCATAACCACCAGAGAATACAAATATTTTTTAGGATGATCTGGCAGAGGACTCGATGTGTGAATAATATGTAGAACAAAGAAGAGAGGCAACGGGTTGTGATAGTTTTTGCATGCGGGAAGAAGGTGGTTGTGCAGAGGACCAGAAGAGTATATAAGATGCACAACACATAGAATGAATAAAGTGAAATAGAGTATGAAATGCAGTAGAAAAGATGAACAAGGAGGTTGGTATGCATGGAGGAGAACATTGATGCAGGCAGAGAAGAGCAATGTAGCAAAACAATGATGAGACTAGTAAGCTATTGATAAATACTGTATCATTGTAATATATTCCAACAAGCAAAGATTTATATTTCAGGGTGGTAGGGTGGTGTTAGGGAGGATTTTTGTCCTTAGAGTTTCAAGTAGGTTCTTGAACACAACGATTTGGAGCTTCCATCTGGGTGCAGCCAGAAAAACCAGGGAGGTAGGGTGGTGCAAGGGAGAACCATTTTTCTCTGTTATACAGGTTGGTGCTTGTGTGACTGAAAGTTGGTGATTCCATCCAGTTGGTGCTGGAACACTCAGGGAGTTGGTGATTCCTTCTAGTGGGTTCTAGAGAAACCAAAGAGTTGGTGCTCTCAACAATTTGCAGCTTGTAAAACAGAGGTGGTAGCCTCACAATGAGTTGGTGCTCATAAGAATGATAATGTACAAAAAATAAAGACTACTTATCATATCAAGAAGAAGAGGTTTTCTTCCTTTATGGGTTTCCTTAGGAATATATGTCTTCAACACTGAGCCTGGATGGGCCGAACAAGTTGAGTTGAAGCAAAATTTCACAGAGGATTGATTTCAAAGTGGCCAAATTTCAAGTCACAGAGCGTCCATGGTAAATTTTAGAAGCAACGACGTAGAATTTGGAAAAGACCCAATTTATGTTGTTAAATTCATGAGAAAATGGAGAAATTCAGCCAAGTGGTGAGATATTCTTGATTTAATATCTGTCCTAGCAAATTCATAACTGGAATTGGTTGAATTTGAAGCTACAGTAAATCCATGATAGTTAGAGCGAGATTAGTAATTAAAATTCTCAATTTGTGACTTGAGTTTGGGAAAAATTCCTTCTAGAAATGTCGAACCGCAACGATTTGTTGTTGCAGAGGTTGAAATGGTGTTATTGGGGTGAAATTGAATGAATTTCATAGTTGCAGAATGTCTATGGTAAATTGGGGATATGGTTAGGAAAAAGGCCCCAATTTCTAATGCAAAATTCAGAAAGAATTGTTGCGCATAAAAATGAATGCGCCCAGGTGGGCGCACTAAAAATGCATGATGCGCAGTAAAAAGATCATGATATGTAAAACTGGGCACTATGCAGAATTTTTTTTGTGTGTGGGCACACGTGCACTAAATCTTGGCACCGCGTGGAAAAATGATAGTGTGTGGGAGCATGCGCTAAATTGTAGCACTGCGTGGAAAATGTTGGTGTGCGGGTGCGCGCACTAAATTTTGGAGCCATGTGGGAAATTGTTGGTGTGCGGTTGCGTGTGCTAAATTTAACATTGCGCGGTGTACACACACATAATATTGGCATGCATGGTGTGCGGAGTATTGGCAGAGTGTAGAGGAGTTTGGTTGGTGAGCCCGTAATGTGGGTATATGTTGGCGCGCGACAGTTTAGTTATTGGTGTGCGTAGTGTATTGGTGCGCGGTGGGGGAATACTAAACGTTGGAATGGTGTAGCACATAGAGTGAAATGCATGTGGAATATCAGCATGTGATACAAAAAATGTGCGCAATGGGTAATAGTGCAAGAACCAAAACTGTGCGCGGTGGATATTGGCGTGCGACACCAAAGTAGTGGGCACAAGTTATTGGCGTGACAAATAAGTGATGCATAGTGGTTATAAGTGCATGGAGAATGATTTACCTTGTGGTGTTGCTGCACATGGTAAATATGGGTGAAAATATTGAAATTTGTGCATGTGAAGTCATTTCAGGGGTGAACAACAGCGGAAAACCAACAAATTTTTGTGACATATTATACTATTTGAACGTCATCTTTTCGCAGGGCATTTTTGAGGCCCTTAAGAGTATTTTTAGCAATGCAAAAACCATGAGAACAAATTTTATGAAGGTACACTTCATATCTACATCTCAAATAAAAGATCCCGGAGAAATATTTCTAATGGTGTAAATCGTTCGTCAAACAGAGCTTTTATGAGAAAGTTACAACATAAACAATGAAGGGTAAATTTTAAGACCCAACTAACTTCAAAGAGCCATAACTTTCTGCTCCGGAATCAGATTGACGTGTAGGAGAAGTCAATGGAAATATATTGAACCATAGAAGACATTCCTAGAGCTGAATTAAATTTCTACTTTTGTTAAAAATGTTTAAAATGGAAAAGAAGGTACCTATAGAATTCCAGACGAAAAAACATGAATTGGCCTAGAACTTCAACATGTCGTAACTTGCAGCCCAGAACCTAGAAAAAGGTGAATCTTGGAAAGAGTGTCCAAAATATGTATATGAAGAAAACCAATTGATATTCTACAAAAAATCCAAAGAAGTAGGTGCAAATATGCATAATTACAACGTAGAGTTGCGCTAAGTTGAAATGTGAACAAAAAATTAATGGGCAATTTTCAAATAACCATAACTTTCTTCTCAAGACTCAGAATTGAGCATGGGGGTAAGCATTGGAAAGGTATTGGACATTGAAATCTAAATATCCACCCAGAAAATTGATCTATGAATTCAATTTTTCATTAAATCAGAAGAAAGAGTTCTGATAAATTATTGAACGAGAATGGTTCATATTTTTCATGAGATTGTTGAAACAGTTAGTCTGACAAAGTTTTGTTGGCTTCACATTTTTTAGAGTTAACAACAACTATATTAGATCAGGATCAACATAGAGTCTGAAGGAATGGAAGAGGCACGGGGGACATACAACCAGGAAGATGAAATCAGAGGGATGGATGTCCATTTGGGCATTGAAGGAATAAACTCCAATGGACATGGAGAGGGAAGGGATGAAAACATGAATATGGTAGAGACCATTAAAAATTTATAGAAGGATGTCCAAAGCCACAAAGATGATAATGAAAGGCTTATTAGAGCCAAGAAGTAGTAGGATTACTTCAACATGAAGTTAATGCAGAGTTTGAACATAATAGAAAAGAAATTGGATAAGGAGAGTGGGTCAATAAAACTTGGATGTCACAAGCCTCCTGGTGAGAAAAGAAGATCCAAAAGTGTTAGAAAACATCACCATCACTCCCTGAGGCATTCCAATAATAGAGAACACAACAAATCAATTCCATCCCCTGTCAGGAAGCATAAGAGTTTTGGGGTGGATGAACTGCGAGGAGAAATGAACAAAATCAAACCTCCTACATTTGATGGTGAGCACAAGAAGGATGAAGATGTAAAAACATGGTTTATGGGCATGAGGAAGTATTTTCAATTACATAATTATTCTTCTCATGTAGAAGGTAGAATTTCCATCTATCAACTCAAGGGAAAAACATCCATGTGGTGGGATCATCTTGTGCAGGTGCAACACATTAAAGAGAAAAGTGTTACTTGGAGGGAATTCAGAAAGTATTTTGAGAAGAAATACTTGACCAAAAGATACTATGACAAGAAAATGAAAGAGTTCTTTGAACTCAAGCTTGAGAGTATGACCATAGATGAATATGAAAGAAGGTTTTTATAACTGTTGAATTATGTCTCTTTCATCAAGGATGAGACAATTAAGATTCAGAGGTATTTGAGTGGATTTCCATCATTCATCAGTGAAAAAATATAGTATGATGATCCCAAGACATTGGAGGATACCATAAGGTGAGCTAAATGCCTATATGACCAGCAAACAATCAAGGCCAACTTTCCAAAAGGATTGGGAAGACAAAAAAAATTCAAGGTGGATCAAAGGAAGAAGGGATCTAAGCCACCATTCTTTAGAAATAATACTTAGGGAAAGCCAACTTCTAGAGAACCCAGAACGATTTAGACAGGGGGTCAAAGGCCAAGGCAACCACCTATTCAATGTTGGGGTTGTAAAGGAGATCATATGTTTAGAGATTTCCATCACAAAGGTGAAAATGTGAGGATTGTTCATAATGTACAACAAGATGAAACAATGGAGGATATGGGAAGAAATGTACCAAGGATCTATGCAATCCTGGACAACAAGCAAGTATAGTATTAGTCACATATGATTGAAGTGGAAGGTATTATCAACAACCAAACCATTGCTATTTTAATTGATTCAGGAGATATTCATAGTTATATAGATACTAAGATGGTGGAAAGTTTGCATTTTCAAAGAAGAAAGAATGGAAAATCTTGGTTGGTGTAGCTGGCTACCGAAGCCAAAAGAAAAGTTAATGATATGGTTAAGTCATGTCTTATCGACATGAATGGATTGAACACTAAAGAAGATTTGAACATCTTGCATTTAGGTTCCTATGACTGTCTAATTGGGATGGATTGGTTGGATCAACATTATTCTATCTTATACTGTCATAAAAAGAAATTCACTTGCTTGGATGAGGAAGGGAACCTAAGGAAAGTGCAGGGAATTCCCAAGGCAGTAACCATAAGATAAATTTCAGCATTGAAGCTGAAGAAATGTTATAGAAAAGGGTGTCAAATATTTGCAGCTCATATGGAAGAGACACCTAAAGATAAGGTGCCAAATTTGGAAAATCATGCAGTTCTGGAAGAGTTTGAAGATGTGTTCAAGGAGGTACTAGGACTACCCCCAAAGAGAGATATTGATTTCTCTATAAATTTAATGCCTAGAGCAGCTTCAGTGTCAAAGACTCCTTACATAATGAGTACACCAGAGATGAAGGAGTTGCAAATGCAACTTGAAGAACTTCTGAAGAAAGGGTATATACGCCCAAGTGTGTCACCTTGGGGTGCCCCAACCTTGTTCATGAAGAAGAAATATGGGAAAATAATATTGTGCATTGATTTAAGAAAGTTGAATAAAGTGACTGTAAAGAACAAGTATCCTCTTCCAAGGATTGATGATCTCTTTGATCAATTGAAGGATGCAAAGATATTTTCAAAGATAGATCTAAGGTCAGGATACCATCAGGCAAGGAGTAAGGAGGAAGATATCAACAAGACTTCCTTCAGGACAAGGTATGGTCATTATGAGTTCATAGTGGTTCCATTTGGGTTGTCAATTGCACCAGTTGTTCTCATGTGCTTAATGAATGGTGTTTTTCGAGAATATTTAGACAAGTTTTTCATTGTCTTTTTGGATGACATCCTTGTATATTCCAAGTCATAAGAAGAGAATGAGCATCATTTGAGGATGGTGTTGCAAGTATTAAGGGAGCATCAGTTGTATGCCAAATTGAGAAAGTGCTCATTTTATCAGAAGCAAATTCATTATTTGGGACATATCATTTCAAAGGATGGGAAAGTAGTGGATCCTGAGAAGATGGAATCCATTAGATAATGGTCAGCGCCAAAGAATGTGATAGAGGTTAGATCATTCATGGGCCTTGCAGGCTACTATAGGATATTTATTGAAGGATTCTCAAAGATTGTACACCCAATCACTTCCTTGCAAAATAAAGGTGTGAAGTTTCAGTGGACATTGGATTGTGAAGAGAGTTTCCAACACTTGAAGAAATTATTGACAAGTACTCCATTAATAAGGATTGCAGACCCAAATGAATACTTTATTGTATGCACAGATGCATGTAAATAAGGACTTGGTGGAGTCCTCAGTCAAAATGGGTTTGTTATATGTTATGAATCAAGAAAGTTGAAGGAGCATGAAAGACATTATTCCACTCATGATTTGGAGTTAGCAGCCATAGTGCATGCCTTGAGGAAATAGAGACACTACCTCATGGGGAAAAGGGTTGAGCTAAGAATAGACCATAATGGTCTAAAATATTTATTTGATCAACCAACTCTAAATGCTAGGCAAAGCAGATGGTTAGAATTTCTAAGTGAATATGACTTTGATATAAATCATATCAAGGGAAAAGAGAACAAAGTGGCTGATGCAATCAACAGATGAGTGCATTAATTGCATGCTACAACCATTACCATGTACCAATCAGATTTGAAAGACAAAATTTTAGAGGCTGCCAAATTAGATTTGCAATAAAGGGAATTAGTGGCAAAATTACAGCAAGGTAATTTACAACAGAAAATTGAAGAATACAAGCTAGATAATGATGAAATTCTCATGTACAGGGGAAGAATTTATATACCAAATTCCTTGGAGTTGAAAAATATGATATTGGGATAAATGCATAATGTACCTTATGATGAGAACCCAGGATATCAAAAAACTATTGCAGTTGTCAAAAGCCAATATTATTGGCCAGGAATGAAGAAAGAGGTTGTTGATTTTATTGCCAAATGTTTGGAATGTCAAAAAGTAAAGGCTGAGCATAGACACCCAGCTAGTTTGCTACAACCATTACCCATTCTTGAGTGGAAATGGGAAGTTGTAAAAATGAATTTTATTACCAAACTACCTAGAACAAACAAACAACATGATTCTATCATGGTAGTGGTGGATAAGCTTACTAAAGCTGCCCATTTTATTCTAGTTAAGCTCAAACACAAGGCAACCAACATTGTTGATGTTTATATGAGAGAAATTGCTAGATTACATGGCATACCCAAGACAATTGTGTCTAACAGAGACCCAAAATTTACCTCAAAATTTTGGAAAGGATTATTTAATGGATTTGGAACAAATTTGAATTTTAGTACAACTTATCATCCATAATCAGATGGAAAAATAGAGAGAGTGAATCAAGTGATTGAGGATATGTTGAGGATGTATGTGATGGTTAAACCATCAAAATGGGAAGACTACCTACACTTGGTAGAGTTTTCTTATTACAATGGCTACCAAACATCTCTAAATATGAGCCCATTTGAGGCACTTTATGGCAGAAAGCGCAACACGCCGGTAAGTTGGGATAACCCAATAGATAGGGCAGTGGTTGGGCCAGATTTACTCAGGAAAATGGAGGAAAAAATGTTAAAAATAAAACAAAATTTAAAGGCTTCCCAAGACAGGTATAAAACCTATGTTGATAAGGGAAGAACTCACAGGGAATTTAAAGTGGGAGACCATGTATTTTTGAAAGTGAAAGCCAACAGAAGATCCCTGAAGTTGGGAAATTGTTCAAAGTTGGCAGCTCGCTATTGTGGGCCATTTGAAATCCTAGAGAGGATTGGTCCAATAGCTTATATGATTTCATTTCCTACATCTATGTATGTTCATAATGTACTCCATGTATCATTACTCAAGAAATATATACCTGATGTTAATCATGTTATTGATTGGAATGTGATTCAGGTGGAGCAAGAAGGCACTTTCCAAGTGCATCTGGTACGCATTCTAGACCGAAAAATCAAACATCTTCGGAATCGAGCCATAGGTCTTGTAAAGTTTCAATGGACCTGGTACTATCCCAAGGACACTATTTGGGAGCATGCGGATGCAATGCGGGCAGAATACCCACATCTTTTTGAGGATTTTTGAAAATTTTGTTGTATATGTGTACATGATGCACTGAGGACAATGCATAAATAAGGGGAGGGGATTGTAATATCCCTAGGACGAACCCAATTGTATATGTAAATGAAAATGTAGTTAAGTTGGTGAGTTGTTTTGACATCATTTTTAGATGCACCTTCCATGGTATAGTGCGTGCATGTACTGTGCAGTAAAATGATGAAGTGTGCACATTCTAGGATACCGCACGCAGCAACTTAAGTGCACACGATTTTGAGGCCAGGGGAGCCTTTGTGTACATGTTGTGTTTTATAGGATGGTGAGCCAGTTATTATAAGCTAGGAGGATTGTGTTTGTATTAGTCCAGAGAGCCTAGATGCTAAAGGCCAATGCGCCCTATTTTTGTATATGTCTCATCATTAATATATAATACATCATTGTGCATAGACTGACAACTATAAAAGAGTATGGGGGACTAAAACTCCACTGGTTAGGGAAAGAGTGGGGGCTAAAAGTTAACGAAAAGGGGCTAAGCTAGGTAGCTTAAGCCAAAAAGGAATATTATATTAATATTTCTTAAAGTATAAAGTATGGGTATTATTTTATCCTAAGTTCCAAAGTTGGGGACGAGTGGGCCAAAGTAGCTCCCAACATGACAGGTGTCAAGTTGGGGACATGCTTACATATTGTTTGGACTTATTTCATTTTACATCATTCTTTTCCATCATTTCTTCCATCATTTAGTCATCTAGTCCATCATCCAGGAGGATTCACACACTCATTGAGCTATCTTTCGTACCTTCATGTCACTGCACATGAGCTTGTATTTGTATCCATACCTGTAGGTGTACCTGGTTAGCTTGGGAGATGGACTGAAGAAGTGGGTTGTCAGGCCCGTGGGATATTGAAGAGGCGAGTTGTCAGGCCCTTGAGAAATTTCTCTCTAGGTGAGAGATTTGCTGGGAATTGATTTCCTGAAGGTGCTAAACGGCAACTACATTTCTCTGAGACTTCCTTTTTGGCCTGTTGTTGAGGCCTGGAAAGGAAGTGGGGCAGTCGAAGGAATGTTGAGAAGAGAAGGGTCACACTTCTTGGGGTGGGATGGGCATGTGGGGAATGAGGGACTATAGGTTGTTAGTTGGGGTGGCACCTATGACAGAGTCTTTCCTGTTGTCTATGAACCATTAGCCTGATTAGGAATCCCTTTACCTGGGTGGAGTTTAGTTCCAGCTCAGGGGTGACCCACTACTGAGAGTGATGATTAGTGTGGTCTAAGGATGGGAGGTTCGTGGAAGTTCTGCACATAGTTGGTGATATTCTTACCAATATGAGTGCCAATTGTGTGATAAATTTACATTCTTCATTCTTATTTACATGTTTAGTTTTATGGGTTTATCCTATGCGTGGTTATAACTGTCTGTATGCTTATGGACGATATTTCCTGTATATGTTGTGTGTATATGTTTATTTTTATTTCAGTATGAATTCATGCTATTATACAATGTATTTGTTTGTTTACGTTTTATATATGAAGTTCCACAAAGGTTTTGTGTGTATATGTTTTAATTGCATGCATTTCAAAAAATTTATGTGGCATAGCCTAGTTAGATGTTGGGTATGTTATAGTATGTTCTGTAGAGAGAAGAAAAGTGTTTTCTCGTGTGTAGTGGCCCGACTTGGGTGTCTGGGGAAGTTACATGCCACATCCCGTACGTACTTTCATGTGGATGTATGGACTGCCATGTGGCACTTCCTCATTGGTCCACATGTTGCCTGAAAATGCTAAAAATGAGTGACACGTGGCAGCTTCTGGTGTTGCCACGTCACCATGCTGAAATCATGTTGACATGTATCTTCTTATGCATGTTCCATGTACACTATACAGAAGCTGACATCATCTATACTGATGTTGACATCAGCAGTACGGATGTTAACTTATCCCTGCTGACCGGGCTAGGTTGACCAAAATTTGACCGTGAATATTGTTTGATCCGTAACTCTGTTTGACGAGTCGTTTAAGTCGTTGGAAATATTGTAACGTTCTCTTTGCGATGATGCCAATTTCACTGAGTTTTGAGGACTTTGAATTTTTTCCCTTTCTCTATCTGTTGAGGCCATTCTGAGCTTCCTGAGTTGCTTCTCTGAATTCTGAGTTATCCTTAGTCTTCTCTGGATCCTTTTTGGATCACACCTTCCCACTAAGAGTTTTTTGGACCAGCAAAATATTTCATCAATAAATAGATAAGTGAGGGAAGAGGTCCCTCACCTTGTCCTTCTCAATCCACTTTGCCTTGCTTAGATGTGTTCCCTTTAATCCCACTCGAAGATAATCAACATCACCCTTGTGTGAAGTCCTCGTCCTTCTATCCAAGATGATATGTTCCTTCAAATCATCCAAGTTCTTAGGAGAAAACTCATCAACTGAAGGTATTGAAACTTCCTCACCCTGATCCATGATCATGGGAGGCTAAAAACGTTTCAAGTTTTCTACATTTACAACTGAGTAGATCTGCATATACGGTGGAATATCTAGATGAAAATCATTGGTACCACTTTTCTCCAAAATAGTGAAGAATTCATATCGGACAGGCTTGAGTTTATTTCCTTCACCCTTTAATCTTTCCTTGTTGATTTGAAGCCATACCTGATCTCCAACCTAGAACTAATGATCAACCCTATGTTTTTCATGTCGAGTTTTATACTATGCTTGACTTTTCTCCAATTGTTCCATGGCTTCTTGGTGTACCTATTGGATCCTATGAATGAACTTGCGGGCTCCATATTCATTTCTTTCTTCATTTGATTTAGCATCTCTCACATACATCAAGTCCAAAGGGACCTTAGGGAAATACCCAAAACATGTCTCAAATGGTGAACACTGAGTGGAGGAATGTGTTGAGTACTCAACACACCCTAAAACGCCTATGAAAAATACTAATTTTTGGGTACCACTTGATCTTTTGCACTAATTAATTCAACTTCATTATTAAAATGTTGCCTTCACTTATCAGTTTGTTTCTTATTTGAAGTCCTTAAAGGTTTTCTTGAACATGTGAAAACCTATAACCTAAAATACTAACATTTAATTAAAAGAATCAACAATCAAAACTTTTCCCCGACGCACTTAATAAATTCTGCATCGGAAAGGATTAAGCGTGAAATAAAATCACTCGAGAGAACCAAGGTCGCCAAACGCCAATCTTCATCAACGTCGATAGACAAGAGTTTTATTTCATGACAAGCATCACCAAGAATATCGCCGATGACTAATCCCTTCGACATCGGAAAAAGGCTAAATGAGTAAGTGCTAACGAAGGAAGAAAATAATCGTCGATAGCTGATCCTCGAAACTCTCGGCATTGGCGAGTTTTGAGAAGGTATGTTCGTAAAAGGGGTGTGACAAGTTTATTCCCCCGACCATCGACCTCGATAATTTTTGGCATCGGTAGTCCCAGGTCTATTTTGACACACGCATCTTGTTGAAGATCTCAACTTCTATCGAGATACACGATCAAAACCACCTACCCCCACCTATCACGTGTCATTGCCAGAGAAGTTAAACATATGATCATGTTTTCCCTTGAGTCGTTAGTAGTTCCCGGGGCCCGAGTCACACCCTGAATTAGTTTTTCCACGTCATCATCGTACGACGAAATCAATCGGCGTCAGAATTTATAAACAGGAGGATGCCAACGAAACATTCACCACACATCGCCAATCCTCGACCTACCCACTAGAAAAGCGACATGATGGGACGTTTTAACGCTAGATACGATGCATTTAAAGGGACTAATTAATTGCAAATCCTGCATTAGTTTTTAATTCATAGTGAATCAACAAGACTGTTTGAACCTATCGATACCATGCACCACCCTCCGTGCCTTCACCATCAACCCATGATGAATTAAATTGTAGAGATTTGGCAGTAGATTTGTTTGAATTTCACTCACCACCCAAATGAATTGGTTGATATGACTGGTAAGATATTTCTGATAAAATTATTTGGAGCCATTGTAAACAAGATTATTCTATGCACAAATAACTTTAGGTCAAATAGAGGAGTGAGACAACTAATTCAGAAGAAGCCTCCAAAATCTCATGAGTATTAAAACAAGAAAGTTTGGCAAGCATTATAGGTATGTACTAGTCTGGATTTTGCTGTGTTTTCACCTCACATATTCATTGTGATCCAATATTTCTCTGTATGTCGGCCCTAAAGGATTGTTTCATTTGTAGGAATAATGCCTCCAAGAAACCCAACTACCAGGAAATCTCTAAGAGAATTGAAGCTAAAGGAACCAGATGTGGGAGAAAGTTCTTCCCCAACAATCACAGAACAGTTAGAATTCGCTTCAAAGACGAAACCAGTCATCAGGACATCCACTAAGAAGATTTTCACTCAGCCTCCGGCCTTTGGAGACACAGAGGCAAGCATCAGGACCAAGGCAGTATTCTTGCGTTGGGAAGAAATTTTCAAGAAAATCAAGTGGGAGGAATTCACCGAATATACCCCGCACAACGATCCTGATATAAGAAAGCTCGACGAAAAAGTTTTTCCCAATATTCGAAGAGCATAACTGCACATGGTAGTGAGAAGAACTCCAGTTTTCCCCTGCATTGAACTCCTGAGGTGGCTTATTGACCACACAGACACTCAAAGATGTCTGATTAATGACGACAATGGCAAGTGTGTCGGGGTTTTCCTTCCAATGGAGGTGCAGAGTTACTACAAGCTCAGAGAGTCGGAGGAGCAACTAAACACTGATTTTGTTATGAGATTCTATCATAAGCATGACACCAACAAGGTGATGGCATCATGGTGGACAGAGGACAAAAATTTCACCAATAGGAACTTGATCTGGATTTATGTAGGAACACAATGAAATACAGAAATACACATAAACGCAGAGATGCAACATAAATAAGGCTTCATTTCATTAATAACAAATGACTGAAATATGCTTACAGACAGAATGGAAATAAACTAGCTAGGGTGTTGGTAGCTTATCTCTGAGAAGAGATGTGGTTGCTACTCGCATCCATGAGAAGATGATTACAATGAGGCTCTAG
>ML785608.1:46343-56738 GCA_009831015.1 Picea engelmannii | reverse complement strand
GACCTAAAAAGCTACGAAGCTCTGTTAGGGTGGTTGGGGCTGGCCAATCCCGAATGACTTGGATCTTTGCTGGATCCACATGCACCCCCCTCTCATCAATAATGTATCCCAGATACTGAACCTGGGTTATGCCAAAAGTGCATATCTCCAAATTGGCACACAACTTGTGTTGCCGTAGTGTTTGGAGGACCTGTCGGATATGGTGGAGGTGCTCTTCCCAAGTCTAGCTGAATATCAGAATGTCATCCAAGTACACCACTACAAATGAGTTGGTGAATGGCCGTAGGATGTCATCCATTAGCCTCATGAAGGTTGCAGAGGCATTCGTCAACCCGAAAGGCATGACCAACCATTCGAAAAGGCCCTCCTTGGATTTGAATGCAGTCTTCCACACATCAGAAGGTTCGATTGGTACCTGGTGATACCCAGACTTCAAGTCAATCTTACTGAAATATTTTTCCACCTTGAGTTGGTCTAGAAGGTCATCAATCGATGGGATCGGGTACCTATTCCAAACAATGATCTTGTTTAGTGCCCGATAGTCAATGCAGATTCTCCAAGTCCCATACTTCTTTTGCACCAATACGATCAGGCTCCCACAGGGCAATGAACTCGGTCGGATGTGACCTTTCTGCAACAGCTCATGAATCTGCCTCTTGATTCCGTCATTCTCCAGGACAGAGTGTTGGTAGATGGGTCCATTGGGCAGTAGTGCACCTGGGGTCAGATCGGTGGGGTTCTTGACCTGGTAGTGTAGAGGCACCCCTGCGGGGGAGGTGAAGATGTCCTCATACTCCTCCACGACCTTATCCATCTGTTGTTTTCATGTAGTGGGGTGATGCATGAGCATTGCCAACTCATCAAGCGAGCCAACACATCAAGCGGAGATCAGCTGGATAAACAAACCCAAATTTTTAAAGTGCTTTGGAAACTGTTGAGTAAATCTTAAATGAATCATTTAAGAGATGGCGCTTTTTTATATTGTATCAGACCTCGATCCATTCGCTCTTGTCTGAAGTAGATAGGAGGCATTTAATCTAGTTAATGCAAGTAGGTAGAATTTATTTCTTAGAATAGATAGTTTTAGATGGAAGGAGGGAAAATGGATATAGACACCCTCATTGTACCATTGTAACAGTAGTAAAGCATTCAGGAGAAGAGAGGAGCAAGCAGAGAATATTGTATGAAGAACACCCATGTACAGGCATTTTGAATTAATAGAAGAAAGAAAGTTCCGATTCAAACTCATGGCTGGTGTTATTTTTCTGTGTATATTGTTTATGTGCTCATAAATGTTTGCTCCTTGATATGCATTTGCTTTGTATATGATGTGCATGTGATTTCATGTCTCAACCTGAAGTTTGAAGGGGAGATGGAATGAGTTTCAATTGTTTCTCTATCTGAGCTAGGAGATTCCTGCAAGGTGTGCAGTTGAATTCATCCGCAACGAGTGCGTTGATGAAGGCCCAGTAGGTTAAATTTTGTTCTCATTCACCCAGAAGTGGATTTGGATTGTTGAATCCGTGCAAGGAGTGCATAGGCTGAAGAAGAAGTCTCAGTTTTGAATCTGAGCCAAAGAGATCGAAGACTGCTGCTGCAGGAAGTGTGCAGAGTCGTAAAGACTCAACACTTGGGAGGTTATTGAAGGTTGAGCGCAAGGAGTGTGCGCAAGTTCCTCTGAAGAATCAGAGTGGAAAAGCCCAAGAGGTATAGCACCTTCGTTATATTGTGAAAGGAGAGCATAGGAGTTCATGCCGTAGAAGGTTCAAGCAAAAGTTGCAAGCGTAGGCATTGGAGAACAAGTTCTGAGAAGGGACACTTAGCCATTCCTAAGAAATCTTCAAGGAAGAGGAATCGACGGTCAAGACTCGTAGAGGAGGTTGACGAGATCCCGTCAGCCTTTAGATCTCAAAAAGTTGTGCAAGGTTTAAGCCCCAACGAGTAGAGGAGGAGTCTCGGAGGAGTCATCGGGATATTAGAGTCATCGGGGTTTGTAAAGGTAGAGAATCGGGACCTTGTGGTTCTCGAAATCTCGAGGAAGGATCTTGGCCATTGATCCTGGCAGGACACGTGGCAAGGAGCCAGAGAGCCATCGGAGTTCAGTTCATCAGAGAATTGGGGTTTCCGAGGACCTAGAATTCTCTCATATTGGAATCGCGATCCGTGATTTCCTAACGGGAGGTTTGAACCGTCCATCGGCGAGGACGCGTGGAAAGAGATCCTGACGAGTCAACGTTTGGAGCATCGGGGTTTCCGGAGTCATGAAACTCTAGCATAATGAAATCGTGACCCACGACTTCCCGATACAGTCAGAGTCGTTCAATATAAGGGACACGTGTCCAAGGATCTGAAAGAATCGGGGTTCGACATTTCGGAGTTTCCGCATACAAAGGAATCATTGCATTAGAAGCCGCGATTTCGCGATACCCGATAGAGTGACGAGGAAGTGGTCACGTGGAGGAGAGGGTTCACACATGCATCGGGGATCGGTATATCGGGGTTCTCGGTGTCGAGAAACTCACAGCAGGAGAAGTCGTGAAATCCCGAACGTGACGGTTCCACAGTCATAGCACTTCAGTGGATGATAGGTGTTATCAGGAATCGGAGGATCAAGGATCCCGCGGGTGTGAGTTCTATGCATTTAAATTCCACGAATTCCAAAATTTCGATAGGGGAAAAGGACCGTGGTCTTGTGGACTAGCAGGTCACATGTATGAAGCGTTAGCTGGAGGGAGCTAAGGGGTGTAGAGAGTGACATCGCAAATCAGGAATCGGGGATCTGTGAGGTGAGAGATTCACGACCTCGTAAGTACCGATTTCTCGACGGGGAAATTTCTGATAGGAGTAGGAAAGCTTGGAGAGTATTCATTGGGGTTCAGGGAATTACAAGACCTGATATTGTGAGTGCAGGACTCGCGATCACGCGAGGCCCGATTTCTCGATAGGACAACGGGGAATCAGACAGAGTATTCTGTGGGATTTGAAAACTCCCGATAAGGGGGTTTGAAGAACATTTTAGTTCTTCGGGCCATTCAAGGAGAAGGTCTTGTGGGAGTGGACGTGCCCTGGGTGGCGTGTTTGCATCAAGTGGTATTAGAGCAAGAAAATTTCTCTGTTTTTTGTAGCAGAGAAGAAAATAAGATTTTACCATGCCGCCGAGAAGAGAAAGACAATCACCCGATCCAGAGGATAGGGGAAACCAGAGAGGAAGAGGGAGACAAGCACAGAATCAAGAAATGGAGAGGCAGATACATGATCTCCGAGCGATATTAGAAGATATGGAAGCAACATAGAGATGCATAGCCAGTGTTGGAGATATGAGCGACTCCGAAGGCGAGGTTGAAGCCGAACAACAAGGAGAAGTTGTGGCCGAAGATGCAGCCAATGAGCGATTGATTAAAGCAATTGCCCAAATGAGTTCGAAGACAAAAATGGACATCCCAACTTATGAAGGGAATCTAGATGCAGAAGAGATTCTAGACTGGATCAGAGCTCTTGACACCTACTTCGATTACGAAGACATCGAAGAGGATAAGAAAGTTAGGCACGCTGTCACGAAATTGAAAGGACACGCAGCATTATGGTGGGATGAGATTCAGGCAGAAATATGTTCCAAAGGCAAGAAAAAGATTAAAAGCTGGGATCAAATGATCGCAAAGATGAAGGCGAAGTTCATCCTGAGAGATTACCAAATCACACTGTTCAGGCGAATGCAGAACCTGAGACAGAAACTGTTGACCGTGAAGGAGTACACGGAAGAATTCTATCGGCTAAATATCAGGGCAGGTCATCGGGAGAGCGATGATGAGAAGGTTGCCAGGTATATGAATGGCTTAAGATATGACATTCAAGATGAATTAAGCATGTAAACCATCAGAACGCTGGAGGATGCATATCATATGGCATTGAAAGCTGAGGAAAAGCTAAGTCGTAAGCCAGGACAGCGAGGCCGAGGTAGGAGCCAGCCAAAAGGAAAATCAGTTGCCCAAGATAGGTTCCAGGAATCCAAGGATGACTGGAAGAAGCCTCAGACCAAGATGGAAAGAGGTGGAAGTTCACAGCGAGGCCAGCACGCTAAACCGCGAAGGCAGCAGACGGAACAGGGTGGAGGATATGCCGACGCAAACACTTTTCCTCGTACTAGAGGTAGAGGAAGAGGTCAAGGCGGAATAATCACATGTTTTATGTGTGGAAAGAATGGACACAAGGCAGTTGACTATACAGATAGAAAGAAGGATGGAGGAGAAAATCACATCACCGAAGCCCAGAGGTGAAATGCTGAGGCAGAAGACGCAGAAGATAGAAGGTCACTGATGATGCGTAAGGTTCTCTTAACACCCGAGGAGGAGGTGGAGGACACGGCTCAGAGAAACTGACTTTTCAGTACCACATGTAAGACCAAAGATAGGAAATGCAAGGTTATTGTGGACAGTGGAAGCACAGACAATCTCGTTTCAACCGAGATGGTGGAGAAACTAGACCTGGAGACAACTGATGACCCGAGTCCATACAAAGTCTCATGGCTACAAAAAGGACATCAGGTGAGTGTCACTAAACAGTTCTTAGTTGACATCAAGATAGGAGGGTACAATGATAAAATACTCTGTGATGTTATTCCTATGGATGTATGTCATTTATTGCTAGGTAGACCATGGCAATATGATAGGAACGTAGTTCATGATGGGAAGATGAATACGTATACTTTGGAGAAGAATGGAAGGAAACATATGCTACTTCCAATTAAATATAAAGAAGTAAAACCAGAACCAAGGAATACTGTACTTCTCATGAGTGGGAAGGAACTTCTGGCGGAATTAAAGAAGAGGGAAGATCCATAATTCTTTGTGGTCAGGAAACCAAAAATCATTTTGACCAGCACAAGAGTGGACGATTTGCCGGAAGAAATACAAGAACTGCTGGAAGAGTTCGCTGACATAGTGGTAGACGAATTACCTCATTCGTTGTCGCCGATGAGGAGTGTAAGTCACCATATAGACCTCATACCAGGAGCCAGTTTGCCGAACAAGGCCGTGTACAGGTTGATGCCGCAGGAGAACAAAGAAGTTAAAAGGCAGGTACAGGAACTGTTGGATAAAGGGATAATCAGAGAAAGTTTAAGTTCGTGTGTCGTTCCAACGATACTAAGTCCAAAGAAGGATGGGGGTTGGAGGATGTGTACTAACTCAAGAGCCATTAACAAGATAACCATCAGGTACAGGTTTCCACTACCATGGATGGATGACTTGATGGACTGTTTAAGTGGAGCAATTTTTTTTTCAAAGGTTGATTTAAAAAGCGGATACCATCAGATTCGCATGAGGGAAGGTGACGAGTGGAAGACAGCCTTCAAAACCAACGAAGGGTTGTATGAGTGGCTAGTCATGCCATTTGGCTTGACGAATGCACCAAGTACCTTCATGAGGTTGATGAATGAAGTGCTGAAGGAATTCATTGGTAAGTTTGTCATTGTTTATTTGGATGACATACTAATTTTCAGAAAAACAAGAGAAGAACATCTGAAGCATTTAGCTGCAGTAATGAGGAAGCTACAACAAGAGAAGTTGTTGATCAACATGAGGAAATATTCATTTATGAAGATGGAACTCATTTACTTTGGGTTTGTCATATCGGAGAATGAATTAAAGATGGATCCAAGTAAAGTGGAGGTAATCAAAAATTGGCCATCACCGAGAAATATTTTCGAGGTGAGAAGTTTTCATGGACTGGCTAGTTTCTACCAAAAATTCATCAGGAATTTCAGTGGAATCAACGCAGAAATGATGGACACTGTCAAGAAAAGGCATAAATCTTTTCATTGGACTGAAGAGGCAGAAAAGAGCTTCAATCTATTGAAGCAAAAGATCATAGAACAACCGGTTTTGGTGTTGCCAGATTTTACGAAAGTGTTCCAGGTAAAATGTGATGCAAGTGGCTTTTCCATAGGAGCGGTCTTGAGCCAGGAGGATAGACCAATTGTGTATTTCAGAGAGAAGCTGGATGAGGCAAAAGTAAAGTACTCCACGTATGACAAAGAATTTTATGCTATCATACAAGTGCTGAAGAAGTGGAGGCATTACTTGATCCCGAAATAATTTGTTTTGTATAGTGATAATCATGCATTGCAGTTTGTGACTCAGCAGGAGAAGTTGAATCAGAAACATGCTAAATGGGTAGAGTATATGCAGAATTTTACATTTGTAATTAAACACATTTCAGGTACTGCTAACAAAGTGGCTAATGCTTTGAGCAGGAAGTGTTTGTTGCTGCAGGAGTTCCGAGTCAAAACATTGGGTTTTGAAAATCTTAGAGACATGTATGCAGGTGATGCAGATTTTGCAGAGGCATATGAAGCAACTGAGAATCCAGTTCTCAGAGACAGAAGCCCATGGATAGATTATATGATCCAGGAAGGATTGTTGTTCAGAGGTAATCAACTGTGCATTCCAAATTGCTCCATGAGGGAGAATCTGCTAAAAGAGAAGCACAGTGGTGGATTGGCAGGGCATTTTGGCTATGACAAGACATTTGCAAAGCTCAGTGAGTCTTATTTTTGGTCGGGGATACGGTCCGAAGTCAAGAAATTTTTTGACAGATGTAGAATTTGCCAGCATTCAAAGGGCAGGAAACAGAATGCGGGGTTCTACCAGCCATTACCCATACCTGAGAGGCCGTGGGATGAAATCAGCATGGATTTCGTATTGGGATTACCTAGGACGCAAAGAGGACATGATTCAATATTTGTTGTGGTTGACAGGTTTTCAAAAATGGCACATTTTATCCCATGTCAAAAGACCAGCGATGCGACTCACATCGCAAATTTGTTTTTCAAGGAGGTCGTTAGACTTCATGGTTTACCCAGAAGCATAGTATCGGACAGGGATACGAAATTCATTGGAAATTTCTGGAGGACACTCTGGAAGACGATGGGAACTAACTTGATGCTCAGTTCTGCCTATCATCCTCAGACGGATGGGCAAACAGAAGTGGTGAATAGGAGTCTGGGAGACTTGCTAAGAAGCCTGGTGACAGAGCACCATAGCAGCTGGGACAATGTGTTGCCACAGGCAGATTTCGCATACAACGACTCAGTGAACAGGAGCACAGGAAAAATTCCATTTGAAATCGTATACGGTAGGCAGCCAAGAGCATCTTTTGAACTAAGGAATTCAGAGTAGATAATAACTAAGAGCACAAGCGCTGAAGAATTCGCAGAGGCGATGGAAGAAATTCACAGCAGGGTGAAGGAGTGATTGTTGGAATCAAACCAGGGATATAAGCGCAGAGGGGATCAACATCGGAGACAACTTCATTTCGAAGTTGGTGATCTAGTTCTGGCACATCTAAGGAAGGAAAGGTTCCCAAGGGGAACATACAACAAGCTAAAAATGAAGAAAATTGGGCCATGCAGAGTCCTAAAGAAATTGGGAGAAAACGCTTATGAAATTGAGTTGCCGGATGGCATCGGAATATCTCTGATGTTCAATGTCTCAGACTTATATCCGTATAAGGCTGAGGAATCAGGAGATGGAAGTGATGAACAACCAGAGGTCCAGTGGCAGAAGCAGATGCCGATTGCAGAAAATCCACAGATGGAGCGTATACTTGACCAGAGAGTGAGCAAAAAGACCAGACGGAAGCAATACTTTGAGTATCTAGTGAAATGGAAGAACCATCCAGTGGAAGATGCCGGCTGAGAAAGAGAAGCAGAGATTAAAAAGCATGGATAGACCATGCAGGAGCTCATGGACAGGAGCCCATGAAATTTTTTTAAGCCGAGGAGTATGATGCAGGAGCATCGCCAACTCATCAAGCGAGCCAACACATCAAGCGGAGATCAGTTGGATAAACAAACCCAAAATTTTAAAGTGCTTTGGAAACTATTGCACAAATCTTAAATGAATCATTTAAGAGATGGCTCTTTTGTATATTGTATCAGACCTTGAGCCATTCGCTCTTGTCTGAAGTAGATAGGAGGCATTTAATCCAGTTAATGCAAGTAGGTAGAATTTATTTCTTAGAATAGAAAGTTTTAGATGGAAGGAGGGAAAACGGATATAGAAACCCTCATTGTACCATTGTAACAGTAGTAAAGCATTCAGGAGAAGAGAGGAGCAAGCAGAGAATATTGTATGAAGAACACCCATGTACAGGGATTTTGAATTAATAGAAGAAAGAAAGTTTTGATTCAAACTCATGGCTGGTGTTATTTTTCTGTGTATATTGTTTATGTGCTCATAAATGTTTGCTCCTTGATATGCATTTTCTTTGTATATGTTGTGCATGTGATTTCATGTCTCAACCTGAATTCTGAAGGGGAGATGGAATGAGTTTCAATTGTTTCTCTATCTGAGCCAGGAGATTCCTGCAAGGTGTGCAGTTGAATTCATCCGCAAAGAGTGCGTTGATGAAGGCCCAGTAGGTTAACTTTTGTTCTCATTCACCCATAAGTGGATTTGGATTGTTGAAGCTGTGCAAGGAGTGCGCAGGCTGAAGAAGAAGTCTCAGTTCTGAATCTGAGCCAAAGAGATCGAAGACTGTTGCTGCAGGAAGTGCTCAGAGTCGGAAAGACTCAACACTTGGGAAGTTATTGAAGGTTGAGCGCAAGGAGTGTGCGCAAGTTCCTCTAAAGAATCAGAGTGGAAAATACTAGGAGGTATAGCACCTTCGTGATATTGTGAAAGGAGAGCATAGGAGTTCGTGTTGTAGAAGGTTTAAGAAAAAGTTGCAAGCGCAGGCATTGGAGAACAAGTTCTGAGAAGGGACACTTAGCCATTCCTAAGAAATCTTCAAGGAAGAGGAATTGACGGCCAAGACTCGTAGAGCAGGTTGACGAGATCCCATCAGTTTTTAGATCTCGAAAAGTTGTGCAGGGTTTAAGCCCCAGCGAGCAAAGGAGGAGTCCCGGAGGAGTCATCGGGATATTAGAGTCATCGGGGTTTGTAAAGGCAGAGAATCGGGACCTTGTGGTTCTCGAAATCCCGAGGAAGGATCTTGGTCATTGATCCTAGCAAGACACGTGGCAAGGAGCCAGGGAGCCATCGGAGTTTAGTTCATCGGAGAATCAGGGTTTTCGAGGACCTAGAATTCTCGCATATTGGAATCGCGATCCACGATTTCCCAACGAGAGGTTTGAACCATCCATCGGCGAGGATGCGTGGCAGGAGATCCTGACGATTCGACGTTTGGAGCATCGGGGTTTCTAGAGTCATGAAACTCTAGCATAATGAAATTGTGACCCGTGATTTCCCGATACAGTTGGAGCCATTCGATCTAAGGGACACGTGTCCAAGGATCTGAAAGAATTGGGGTTCGGCATTTCGGAGTTTCCGCATACAAAGGAATTGTTGCATTATAAGCCACGATTTCTCGATACCTGATAGAGTGACGAGGAAGCGGTGATGTGGAGGAGAAGGTTCACATGTGCATCATGGATTAGCATATCGGGGTTCTTGGTGTCGAGAAACTCACAGCAGGAGAAGTTGTTAAATCCCGAACGTGATGGTTCCACAGTCATAGCACTTCAGTGGACGATAGGTGTTATCGGGAATCGGAGGATCGGGGATCCCGCGGGTGTGATTTCTATGCATTTAAATTCCACAAATTCTGAAATTACCATAGGGGAAAAGGACCATGGTCTTGTGGACTAGCAGGTCACATGCGTGAAGCGTTAGCTGGAGGGAGCTAAGGGGTGCAGAGAGCGCCATCGCAAATAGGGAATCGGGGATCCATGAGGTGAGTGATTCACGACCTCGTAAGTACCGATTTCCCGATGGGGAAATTTCCGACAGGAGCAGGAAAGCTTGGAGAGTATTCATCGGGGTTCGGGGAATTACAAGACCCGATATTGTGAGTGAAGGACTCGTGATCACGCGAGGCCTGATTTCTCGATAGGACAACGGGGAATCAGACAGAGTATTTTGTGGGTGTTGAGAACTCCCGATAAGGGGGTTTGAAGAGCATTTTAGTTCTTCGGGTCGTTCAAGGAGAAGGTCCTGTGGGAGCGTACGTGCCCTGGGTGGCGTGTTTGCATCATGGGGCCTTGTCTGGAGGTCATGGCCACAGTATTCCTCATTCCCTGAGGGTGGATCATCAGGAAAACAAATTTCCTGGTTTGGGAAATGAGCTTACTGCATTGTTTTGCAGTAACCAAAGAGATGGTGGTAGGCGGTGCTATCTCTGGTATCCTGTACAGCTTATTGCCCAAAGTGATAATAATAGCATGAGGCCTAGAATCATACATAGCATGTCACTTCCTGCAAGATACCAGATATATAAAATATGCAGAACAGAAACGAAATGCTAGAAATAACAGAATAACAGTGAAATATCCAGCATAATCTTCACAATACACAGAAATGATATACGAAATAGCAACAAAAATAGCACTTGAACAGA
>ML785608.1:16503-40913 GCA_009831015.1 Picea engelmannii | reverse complement strand
GGTAAGTTAGTACATCAACTTCCTGGGGTCGTAACTTTTGCATACGATCTTCGTTTTAGGCGTGTGATAGCTCGTTGGAAAGGTATCGTCGAGGAGATTCATTTTGGGGGCTCAATCATGCCTTTGGCTATCATTGAGAACCTTTATCTCAAAAAAACCTTCATTTAGGCCCTCAAAATGGCCCCGGAAGTTAAAACCTGCTAAAAATAGTAAATTGCCAAAATTGCCAGAAAACTGTTTTGAGCCAGTCGGAAAAGGTGGGTGGCCACCGATATCCACCTAGATCAGACCTCCGGCTGGTACACGATGAACAACCTAAGGGATCCATATATCTATCTAATGGTCCTCCCTTGGCAGTTGCATGGGGAGAAATATTGCTCCAGGTTTTTAGAGGCTTGGATAATTCTATCTTATACTGTAGCTATTTCTAGAAGAGGTTTTAATTGGGGCACCATCATCTCCAAAAAACTGATCACTTTTATACAACAGGCTTAGACACTAAAAGAAGGATAAAATCCATATTTCCACATGGCATCTTATCTATTGGACATCATCTGTGCCAGAAATGCCTTTTCTAGAATGAACTTGAGTTGGCACACCTCAGAAATTTTGGGCCATGTGTATTTCATCATCTTATGGGAGAACAAGTACAAGAAATCCTACTCTCTCGTCTGCGCTCAATTTATCACGCATATTCAATTTTTTTTGTTCAAGAAAGAGTGCCCAAGACTGTCGGATGTGGCCAAAAAGATTATATCAAAAGTTGTCCACTAGTACCTAGATGAGCGTGATACCTACATCATGGTTTTTGGAGCCACCACAACACCACACCTATTACATGTGTATGTCCCTGATTGACTAGGAGGAGGGGAAATCTATTATCAGACCATCCTGCAAGGTTACAATGCTACTCTGGTAAAAGATAAGAAGAGAGAATTCATACCTTATGGATTTCATATAGGTTTCTACATGGTAAAGGACACCGCTCAAGCCAAGCAAGAAGGGTGAAACCAATTTGATTTCTAATTCCAGACTGGTCATTTTTGCAAGGACGAACCAAAGGGGTTGGTTCTGAAGCACTCATCACAAGTATCATCCTGCTGGCCATACGCCCATGACAGGTTTGAAGATGATATCTTCACTGAAAATTTCTGATACTAGGATGAGGTGATGGTAAGGATGGATGACCTTAAGGAAACCAGGTTCAAGGACATGATTTGGGATGAGAAAGCACCAGCTCTGGAACAATTGGCTTAAGAGGCAGGGTCAGAGAAGAAAGGATAGCATCCGAAGCAGCTAAAGCCCCCTTGATAGCCCCAATGCAAGGCATATATATCCATTTGGCATAGGACAGGAGGGAAAGGGGACTGTTCATGTTAGAATTGGCACAACGGGTGATCGATCAGCTACAACATGACCCAGACCTATCAGAAACATTAGGATCACTAGCCGATAACCCAGAGAGAATCTAGGTGGGTACAAGCGGCCCTGAATTTATAGATGTTGATGAAATTTCTAGGTTAGATGATCTTGAATTCACAACACCACCCACTAGATCACTAGTGGGTATGGTGACTCGGCCAAAAACAGTCCAGGTATCAGTGGAAAAAAGTGCGTCAAACCCCTTAAGTGAATTTATAAATATATATGACAATGATGAAAGCCCAGAAGTATCTCTCAAGACCCTTGTGCGCGTCTAAGAAGAAAAGGGACCTGAGAAGACTTCTTCTCCTATTCTCGGGTCCCAAACCCAGGAGGTCTCAGATAAAGAAAAAGAATTCGAGAGTGGCCTCGACACAAATATGCCCGATGCGTCGAAGACCCAAGCAGACAGTCTGAAGGACAAGTCAGAACCGGATGAGCCAAAGGAAGGAGCCCCTCAAAAGGAAATTCATGTTTCAACGATCAATGAACAAGTAAGTATCGAGTCTATTCCTGACGCCTCCTTTTCGGATGATACTCAAATCCACAGTGAGCGACAAACAGAGGCCAGGCCTTCAGAGCACAACGAGGAAGTTCAAGAACCCGATATTGAACAAATATACACCACCAGAAGTCTGGGAAACACACTCACATGGGTTGATCAATAGATTCTCGAACCCGTGGACGAGGTAGCCGATATATATGTGATCTCCTATGATTGAAAGAGGAAGGCTATTTTTCAACGGACCACCAAGAAAAGAAGGATTACATTGGAACGCTCCATTCTCAGCACTACAGAGGAAGATTGATAAACACATAAAATGCCAGAAAATATGAACTTATCGTCATAGGGAAAGTGATCTCGGATGCCACCCTAGACAGAGCTAAAAATGATGAAAAGGAGTTGGTCGTCGCCTTGAAAGAACTGGAACATTTTCACCACTTAGCTAAGTATTATGAGGATACAAAATAGGTCGCAGTATACTTAAAGAGTGAGTTCCATGAGGCCTATGGAAAATTTACAAACGAGCGACACTTATTCACCACAAGAATCGCTAAACTATAGGATGACACTCTCATCGCACTCACAACATGAAAGGATATGGAGTGGTGGTACGAAAAGGTGCAACAAGCTACAGAAAGAGTCGACTACATTGATGCGATCCAACAGGGTCGAGATAAAGAAGAAAACGACATCCAAGTGTTGAACGAAAGTAGTCTTGATCACATAATGAAGTCAGTTGAGTACTGTGCAAAAATGTCTCAGGAACACCACCGAGAAATTCAAGAGAAGTGGGTTAGGTGAGAGAAACACTGGACAAAGATTAATCAGGTGATGAAAGATATCAGACTCCCTGAGTTTAGCACACCTGATGGCTTTGTCGACCTGCATGACATAGTTGAATCACACACCAAGAAATATTCTTCATGGGCCAAAAGAATATAAAAGGTGACCATCACAGCGCCAGGACAGGTGCAAACATTTATGGAACACTCGATCAGAGCTCGGGCTATGCTGCAACAATTGAGTGAAATTCTAGTTAAGTATTGGGTGCATGCGATAGAAATAAGACAAATTTACACAACTCTGATGGAACAACATAGGTTCCCGTATGCCAACACCTGCGAAGACTTGTTCATCAGTTGGTCAGAGTATGATAAATGTCACCCTTTCAAAGTGATATATTAATATGACTATTGAAAAATTGTTAGAATAGAATGCCACGTGGTGAGTTTTTATTTTACTTATTTGCACTTAGCCGTTATTTTCAGTTAAATTTTATGTTATAAATAAGAGCATTGACCAATTAGTTAGGGGTCGATGGTTGTTGAAAGAAACTCTCTTTTTTGGTTGTTAAAAATTATTTTGGAGTTACACTTAATTGAGAAGTCCCTCTGGACCAAAGAGAATTTATATTTTCATCAAATGCATGTATGATTGGACATGGAGAAGAACTATTTCCTATCTCGTTTCATGAATAGACGTTGTAACAAGTAAGATCTATTGAATCTATTGTTAAGTTATCTAATGCAATGTTTTAGGTTTCTTTTATTTAATCATGAAGATGAATCATTGTGTTATCATGTGATGGATGATTAGAGTAGGTGAATTATATTTCTTTCCATTGTATTATCACATATGTGTTTTCTTTCTAATAATTAAGTGTCTCAAATAGTAATTGGATGCTCACATGGTTAACACATTAGTACTAGGCCTTGTGTATAAAATTGTCATCTGCATGATTGAGTAGCAGGTTATCCCAAGCTCAGCCTCTTATCCAGTAGTTAAACTTAATCCTATTATTACAAATTTGGTTTATACCATCTTACATCTCATATTGGTCCCACCCAAGAGAAAATACAAAAATAGAAAGTCCACATTGAAGGAGACTCTTTCACAAGAAAATGTAAAGCCCATCAATAAAATTAGTCAGATCACAAGATCTAGAGAACCATTACACTATTAAACGCTGCAGATTCTAATTGGGCCTCGGTGGTGGGTTTGGTTCCTATTTTTGAATTAAAGGGATCTAGGACCCATCAACAAAATTGGTGCTAGAAGGAGGGCCTGAATAATGAATGGTTGAATACATATTTCATGTAATATTTCAAATAGCATGTAGATTCAAAACAACCCACATGCATGGCTAGTGATTCCCAAGACAACCCACACACACTGAGTACTCCTGAAATGAGTGACTCAACCCTTGATGAGGGAGAACAATTGTTCCCTAATATACCTTACTCTCTTCCTCATGAGGAATTAAATCAATTCAGAATAATCACAAGAGTGTACGCCCAACAGATCGGTGTGTTACCCTTATATTTGATACTTCCTTGAAGAAAACAAGTAATAAGACCAATGGTTGATACTCCTCACCAGGTTTTTGTGCACAAAGTAGAATACCTAATATATTTCTCAATCACTGAAATCGAACATCCTCTTAATCTGATCCCTGAAATGCCAGTCGGCGACGTCTCTGAACCAGATGATTTTTCAGAAGAAGAGGAGTTTAACTCATAGTCTAAAGATATGGAAGACAAAAATGACCATGATGAAGAAAGGGGAAACCCACCACAGAACAATCATCCATGGTTGGCCAGAGACACTTTTTCCATCCCAGGACGAGTCCACAATCTTCCCCGACATCTAGAGAAGTTACTTCCTAAATTTGATCCCGAGACCTCGGGATTACCGGAAGATCATATCAAAAAATTCATACTAGTGATCAGACTTATGAACGTCCAACATGAATATGTAGTATGAAGACTATTCCCCTACATGTTTGAGAATTCATCTTCCACTTGGTATTTTAATCTATCTCTAGTATCTGTAACTAGATGGATGAAGTTTCAGAATGATTTTCTAGATAAATTCATAGAAGAAACTACTACAAGAGATTTGATGGTTGAACTGTTTGCCGCCACCATGAGTTCAAAAGAAATGGTTAAAGGTTTCAATCAAAGATTCACAACTATCTTGAAAAAATTCCATCCTGAAGCTAAACCTACTCATGAATTGCAAATCGAAGTATACGCTAACACCCTCCCAAATTCTATCTCCATGTTTGTGAAGAGGGATGCCAAGCGAACCCTAGCTGAGAATCTTGAAGAAGCCAAAATGATTGAATTACAAATGAAAGGATGTAAATAAAGTCAGGTCTCCTTAGTCAAGAAAGAATCTCAAGCCCCTCCTCGGAGAGGGCTATTTCTCACTAGACCCCCAGGGAAACAAGCAAAACAAGCTCCTGAAAAGGGTAGCAGGGACATAGAGGACCTACAACATATGGTTAAGAAGTTATCCAATGAAATTATAGACATGAAAAGAAGTGTTGGGGAGGGAAACCAAGGCCAAAGGACCTATAAGTCTTTCTTTAAGAGAAACTCATCGTTCAAGGCAATTGAACCTCCCCTAGCTAACTTAAATATCTATCTAGGAAACGTAGCATCTAATTCTTTCTATAATTATCACTAGGAAAATCATTCTGAAAGAGAATTCCATCAATGGGTGCATGCCATGAATTTGATGGCCAATCGATTTCTAGATAAAGTCTCCTTGACCGAAAAACCAACCAGTTCAGTTATGAATGTTGCTAATCAGGAAGAGATTGACCCATTGGAAGATACAACCATGCTAATATGGGATCTTGACCTAATCATGCCTTATGACGACTTGTTTGAGTCCCAAGGACCACCCACAAAGGTATCAGTTGTGCAAACATGAAGTAAAGGTCCACCTGCCTCAAAAGATATCGCTACCATCCAAACTTCGAGGAGTAAGACAACTCCCTATCACCCAAAAGCACCTTTTATCCCACTAAAAACCCTATAAGCATCCATACTCGAGAATCGCCCAAACTGGATTACAACGTAGTTGAATATTTGAAGAAGTTAAAGGCTATTATATCAGTTATGGACATATGCACGATCCCTCAGCAAAAGGACTTTATGCTCTAAGCTTCGAAATTAGTAGAAAACCCTACGACTAGCAATGGTCAGGAATTAAATCTATCTCCCATAGATCTGGTGAATAAACCAACTGTAAACACGTGCTCAGAAGATAAGAAGGGAAAACCTTTTGTCCCACCCTTCCTTTTAACGTTTGAAGTTTTCAACAGAAACCTCCATAATTGTTTTGTTGATTCAGGAGCATTGTCCAATGTTATGCCCTAGTCCATTTGAAAAAAATTAAATGTTGTCCCTCTCAAAAGTGACAAACATGTAATACAACTAGACAGAACTCAGTTCAAGGTCATGGGAGAACTTAAATATGTGATGATCAGACTAGCAACGCACCCTAAGTTTGTGCAGGTGATTGACATCATTGTAGTAGATATCCTAGAAGCTTATGGGCTATTATTGAGCTAAGATTGGACTGAAAAATTGAACAGATACTTTAGTACAGACTGGGCTCACCTTTGGATACCATTGAAGGGGAAAATAAATATGATCAAAATTGACAGGGAAAGATATCTGAAACATACTTTCACTGACCTAGAAACCATAAAAGAACCCTCATCGACAGATTTTCCTGTGCTAGGGAATTATTCCTGTGATTCCTACTTCGGGAACTTCTCCCATCTTTCATATAATGTCCCTCTCACTCAGAACTCCGAAATGATTTTTCAAGAGGAATTGCTGAAAATGGAAGAGGAAGCCCTCTTTTGCCAAGAACCTATGTTAGAATGCTTAGAACTAGCGAGAGGAAAAGAGGAAAGTAATAGGGAATGGGAAACCAACACAACTTTCCCACAATTTTGGACCCTATATTTTGATGGATCTAAATCACAAGAAGAGTCGGGAAAAGGGTGCATCCTCATAGATCCAAAGGGTAAACGTCATCTCCTATCTTGTAGGCTAGAATTAAAGTGCACCAACAACATCGTCAAGTATGAAGCGCTAGTACAAAGATTAAAAACATCCATAGACTTAAATTTCAAAGAATTAAAGGTTTTCAGATATTCTGAAATCATTGTTCAACAGATAAGGAATACGATACATTGAAACTCCCCGCACCTGAAGAATTATCAACAGGAAGTGCATAGGTTAATAGATCATTTTGAAGCTTTCAATATTACATCAATCCCCAAAGAGAAGAACATTCTTGTTGATTCTCTGGCTACAACTGCTTCTAGGTTGTCACCTCTAGAATATTATGAAGCCTCCCAGTTCACTGTGGAGTTACTCCACAAACCATCGATGCCTAACAACATTTCTAATTGGAAGGTCCTTGAAGGGGATGAACATATCATAAAATTTCTAACTAACCAAGATAATTTTAAGAACTTATTTATTGATGACGAAGTATTCTAGGAACAATCAACGGAAATTGATTCTCAAACAAATCAACCGATCGACAAATCAAAGTCTCACACCATACTGAAAGGAATATCCCACTTAGAAAACCTTTTTGATCTGAAGGAATGATTTAAAGGATCCAAAAATGAGAAGAATGGTAGTTCCTATCCCATGCATGAAACTATAAATCTCGGAACCCCGGAAAATCCCAAAAATGTAAACCTCGGCAAGACGATAGCCAAAGAGGAAAAGAAGGCCTATCTTAACCTTTTCAGGCAATATCAAGATGTCTTTGTGTGGTCCTACTGAGATATGAAAACTTATGATACATGTATCATTCAACACACTATCCCGTTAAAATTCGAAGTGAATCCCTTCCAACAGAAGCTTTGAAACTATCACCCTTCCCTGGAGCCTCTCATATGTCAGGAGTTAAAAAAGTTGTTAGATGCCAAAATTATATTCCAAGTTATACATTCTTCATGGGTAGCTAATTTAGTTCCTGTAAGGAAAAAGTTTGGGGAGATTCTCTTATGCGTAGACTTCAAAAATCTCAATAGAGATTTAGAAAAGGACAACTACCCAGTTCCACCCATGGAACAGTTCTTGCAAACCATGTGTGTCTCTAAATTTTTTTCCCTACTAGATGGTTTCTTAGGTTACAACCAAGTTCTAGTTTCAAAGGAAGATCACTTGAAAACCACCTTCCGAACCAAGTGGGGAATGTTTTCTTATAAGCCCATGCCCTTCAGGTTAATTAATGCAGGAGCAAACTTCCACAGGGACATGGACATAGCATTTAAGGGACTAATCAACAAGTGTGTGGTAGTTTACTTGGATGATGTGACTGTGTATTCTAAGAATAGAGAAGATCACATCAAACACCTAACCCAAATTTTAGAAAGGTGTAGGAAATACAGTATATCTTTAAATCGTAAGAAAACTATTTTCAGTGTTGAGGAAGGTAAGCTACTAGGCCACATTATATCCTAGGAAGGAATTCACATAGACCCAGAAAGAATTAAGGCTATAGCTCAACTCCCATTACCTCACAACAAGAAATCTATGCAGTTATTTTTAGGGAAAATCAATTTCGTAAGGAAGTTCACTCCTGATTTCATGGAAACTATCAAAACCTTAGAAAAGATGATTCGCAAAGATGTCGAATTTAAGTGGGATGATGAACGAAAAAAAATCCTTCGGTGATATCAAGATCATTATATCCCAAGCCCCCATATTGTGCAGTCCCAATTTCAACAAGGATTTTTTCCTCTATACCTTCACCTCCGATCAATCGTTAGTTGTAGTTTTAACTTAGAAGGATAACAACAACAACGAGGCCTCAGTGTCATTCATGACCACTAACCTCCAAGGAGATGAACTGAATTACCCTGCTATATATAAACAAGCTTATGCAGTTTATAAGGCAGTAAAACATTTCAGATCTTACATCCTCAAGAATCACGCGAAAGTAATCAGGCCTCACGCTGTCGTTGATCCCTATTTACTTAGCAAGAGATGGGGGAAAGAAGAGGAAACTGGATGGCAGTAGTTCAGGAATTTGATCTAGACATTAAACCTGCCAAACTAGTTAAAGGACAAGGGTCATGAAAACTGGAAGCTGAAGCTCAAGACCAAGTAAATGAAGATCCCGGGTGGGAAAATGAAATGGCATTATGGTGTGGTGAAGATTCATACCTCTCCCCAGGACCAAAGCCTTGGTACGAGAATTTGACTTATCTCCTGCATCATGGGACTTTCCCAGAAGACCTAAATCCCAAGGAAAGAAGAGCTCTCACGTTAAAATTTGCACAGTATCACCTCATAAATTAGGTACTTTTTTGGGTTAACTATGATGGGGTACTTTTGAGATGCCTCGAATGTGGAGATGCATATAAAGTTCTGAAGGAGATCCATTATGGTCCTACAAGTGGACATTTCACAGGAGACACTACCGCTCATAAGATACTGACAGTTGGTTATTATTGGCCCACTTTGTTCGAAGATGCTCACACATATGCTAGAAACTGTAAAGTTTGTCAAATAAGTTCTGGGAGAGAAAATAGGGCAGCATTCCCACTCCAACTGGTAACTGTTTCTAGGTCGTTCAAGCAATGGGGGTTAGATATCATAGGAGAAATTATGCCAATCTCTTCAAAACAACACAAGTACATACTTACTACCACTAATTACTTCACGAAATGGGCAGAGGCCATCCCTCTAACTCATGTAAACGAGAAGGTGGTGATCCAATTCATAGAACAACATTTAATCATGAGGTTTGGTGTCCCCTATACTCTTGTTTTTGATAATGCAACTTACTTCTCTTCCACTTTGTTAACATAGTTTTCCCTAGATAAAGGAATCCTAATTAGATACTCGGAAAATTATTATCCACAGGGGAATGGGGTGGCAGAATCAACTAATAAGAACCTAGAGATGATATTGAAGAAAACAGTTGCAGACAACCAAAAGAATTGGCATAATATACTCCATAATTCTCTATGGGCGGATAGATTTACACCCAAGGAAGCTATAGGTAATTCCCCATACTTTCTAGTATACGGACATGAAGCCATTCTCCCAAATGGACTATATCTCCCATCCCTTCAACTTGCGCAAGAGTCCAGGGGACATCCCTCATCAACCTTACAAAAAAGAATTGACACCTTTCTCATGTTAGAAGAAGAGAGGGAGAAAGCTAAATCAAAATTCATACCCCACCAACAGATAGTTAAAAGATGGTTTGACAAGCATAAGGCTAAAGAGAAGAATTTTGAAGTAGGAGACTTAGTCTTGAAATGGGACAGAGAAAATGTGCCTAAAGGCAAACATTCTAAGTTTCAGAATCCATGGCTTGGACCTTTCCAGGTGGATGAGAATATTGGGGCGGGCACTTATTGGTTACAGAATCCAAGGGGGGAACCTGACACCCTCCCAGTAAACGGCCAAAACCTAAAACAATATTTCCATTAAATATATATATATATATATATATATATATATATATCTTTTTTTTTAGTATGTTGATATTGAAATTCTTTTTGTTTTCTTTTGTTGTTTTATTTTTTCACTTTTGAAAGTTGTGTTTAGAAAGACAATGATTGAAATAAAATCATGCGACATAGCGAACTCTGTTCCCAACTCATAGCTCATGTACAACACAATAAGCGTTGGGGAAATTGCAATTGTTTTGAGGAGCTCTCTATCTAACCTGCGTAGATGAACAACTTTGGAGAAATGTCAGAAGTGTCTTCTTAGTGGTTTGGTTAGAACTTAAGGGAAAGAAAGAAATATGGAAAAGACTACATGCTCCTCAAATACAGAGCTAGTAACTTTCACCTTAAACCATCTCATCTTGAAAAATAACAGACATCATCCTCTCCCACTTGCTCAGGGCATTCTGCCGAAATAAAATTGACTTTATCAAATGAGTGGACACTAGGAGAGGGTATGAATATATCTCCATCGGGGCTATGGACACTCGCTGGCAGTCGACTAAGGTCTATGATGTCGAGGTTACTCCATCGGGGCTATGGACTCTCACTGGAAGTGGAGCGACACTGTAGAAAATGAGTAAAGGTAACTAAAGCCTCCATGCTAGTGAATGATTTACTAGACCTTTGTAAAAAAGGGAATGAGTCAGGGTTATAGGAAACAAAGGAGGAATAAAGGTTAAGAACCCCACAAGCAGACCCGGAAGCATCAACCAGAGGATTTGAAATGCAAGGGTAAAAGAGGCTCTGAGTTAAAACCAGTTAAGTTCTCCACCAGCTTTGTAGCAGCTGAGAACGAAGGAGGAACAAAGATTATTCTTTCTCCTAGTAAGTCGCTATTTGTTGAGCACTCAACACACCCTAAAAAGCATATGTCAAATCCTACTTTTTGGGTACCACTTGATCTTTTGCACTGTTTAATTCAAATTCATTATTAAAATATTTCCTTCACTTATCATTTTGTTTCTCATTTAAAGTCCTTAAAGGTTTGCTTGAACATGTGAAAACCTATAACTCAAAAGACTAGCATTTAATTAAAAGAACTGGTAGTAAAAACATTTCCCCGATGTGTTTAATAAATTCGGCATCAGAAAGGATTAAGCATGAAATAAAATCACTCGAGAGAACCGAGGTCATCGAATGTCGATCTTCGTCGGCCTCGGTAGACATGAGTTTTCTTTCACGACAAGTATCACCAAGAATATGGCCAATGATTGAACCCTTCGGCATCGACAAAAGGTTAAAGGAGTAAGCGTTAACGAAGGAAGAAAATAATCATCGATATCCGATCCTTGAAACTCTTAGCATCGACAAGTTTTGAGAAGGTAGATCGGTAAAAGGGGCATGACAGTTTTATTCCCCCGACCACTGACCTTGATATTTTTCGGCATCAACAGTCCCAGGTTTATTTTGACACACGCATCTTGTTGGACAACTGAGAGGAGGGGGTGAATCAGTTGTCACCGTGCTTCAAAAATTATGCTTCTTTTAAATTCTTTACAAGGCACTCAATGATAATCACAATAATGCAGGAAAACAAGCAATGGCACATTCAACATTAGTCGCATATATGATATGCATGGAGACAGATATTTCCTAAGGAAACCCATAAAGAGTAAAAACCTCTTCTTCTTTATATGATAAGAATTATTTACATTCTTTACATTATCATACATATGAGCACCTACTCATCGTGAGCCTACAACCTCTATTTTTGGAAGTTGCAACATGCTGAGCACACCAACTCTTTGTTTTCTCTAGCACCCACTAGAAGGAAGCACCAACTCCCTGGTTTCTCTAGCACCAACTAGAGGGAAGCACCATCTACCTGGTGTTCTAGTACCAACTGGATGGAAGCACCAACTTCCAATCATACAGGCACCAACCTATAAAACAGAGAACATCAATTCTCCCTTGCACCACCCTGGTTTCTCTAGTTGCAACTAGATGGAAGCTCCAACTCCCTTTGTTCAAGCACCCACTTGAACCTTTGAGGACAACAATCCTCCCTAGAACCTCCCTTCCTCCCTAGTTTATGAATATGAATTACTGAAACTTATTACAGTGATATAGTGTTCAACAACAACTTACCAGTCTCATCACTGTTCTGCAATATTTCGCTGCTCAATCTTCCTCACTATCTTCCTGCACGCATCCATTACACTTTTTTGTTCTTCTTCCACTTGTGCTTTCTGCACCATTCCCATTCAATGCACCTTTTTGTCTTCTGTCCATTTTAGTTGCTGCACTCCACCTCCTTCTTCACACATTCATACCACACCACCGCAACCACACTAATCTCTTCTTTGTTTGACCTTCTTATGCTCTCTGTGCATCTTGTGCATGCTCTCTCTCCAATGGTTCTAATTTCTTTGCATGTCGAGTGCTCTTCTTGTTCATTATGACAACTCTTCAAATTATTTGTTTGTTAATCCCCTTTCTCCATCATCACTGGGTGTCATCATCAAATTACTTCTCATCACCAACATTTAAGATTCTTCATCTTCTGTTATAGTCGAGCTCAACTACTCTGTTGCAGTTATAGGCTCCAACGCTCATACAACTACCAATCGCCTCCACGAATAGTCTTCATTCCAATGGTAGATTCCTTGAGACTCTTCATATTCTCTAGCAATCACTCAGAAGTCTCTTCGAGTACTCTGGCATAAACTATCAGTCGTTTCTAGTGGTTGCACTCTAAAGTGCAATAGTAGCCCTCTGATTTGATTCAATTTCATATACACCGTTGGATGACTTTCATTAGTCTTGCATTCATTTTGGCATTCCTCTCTTCGACATTTCAGTATTTGTGTGATCAAGTGTCTCGACACTCCATGTCGTGATCCCCAAAATGGAGCTTGGTTGCTCTAGCTCTTTCCTCTATCTCTCACCGATGTGACCAATGGTTGTGACCATAGCCTTATTCAAAAACTGCATTTCGCAATTTCGCATTTTGGCACTTCGGCATTTCGGTACTCCTATGGTGAAGTGTTTCGACACTTCAACTCCTGGTATCCGGAACTCCGAAATGGATTCAGATCAACGGTCCGGTACTCCATTGTTTCTCATTTCAGCGAATCAACATTTCGGTATTCCTGTGGTAAGTTTCTTGACTCTCCATGTCGTAGTGCCTGAAACTCCGAAACGGAGCTTGTCTGTGACATTTTGCGACTTTGGTTTTCATGATTTCGGGACTTCTCTGATGAAGAGTATTTACTCTTGACTCCTCCTACTCCTGGTATCCGAAACTTCGGTATGGAGTCTTTATCATTTCTCGACTTCAGTTTTCGTGACTTCAGGACTCCTTATGATGAGTATCTTTGTCATTTCCATCTCCCGGTATCCAAAATCCCGGTATCCAGTACTCTAAGCGATGTGTCTATTTCGGATTTTTGCATTTCGGCACTTCGGGACTCCGGATGATGTGATTCTCTGACATGTCCATCTCCCGGTAACCAAAATCCCGGTATCCAACACTCCAAGCGATGCGCCTGTTTCGGGTTTTCGCATTTCGGCACTTCAGGGCTCCTGATGATGTGAGTATCTGACATCTCCATCTCTCGGTAACCGAAATCCTAGTATCCAACACTCTGAGTGATGTGCCTTTTTTCGGGTTTCGAGATTTTGCATTTCGGCACTTCGGGACTCCTATGTTGGAGAGTCTCAACTCTTGACTTCTCCATCTCCCGGTAACTGAAACTCTGAAATGGAGTCTTTGTTGAGGTAATTTTTCGGGGTTTCGCATTTCACCTTGCTCATTAAAGAGCATGTAAGTTCTCCTGGATCCAATGTCGGTCAGACTTTGGGCTCAGATTTGACGTTCATCGAGAAATATTCAATGAGATCCATCACTACATACTCTGATCTTGTCGAGATTTCTCTGCAGCATCTTCCCAAAAGACTTATGGTGCCCACCTAGCACATCCTTCCTGTACTCAAGCCATCATCACTGTTCTACTTGCCATCAATGACAAGCATACACTGCCTATAAAACATGCCAACGCATCTTGTTGAAGACCTTAAATCTGATTGATATACACTATCAAAACCACCTGCCCCCACCTATCACATGTCATTTCCGGAGTGGTTAAACATACGATCGAGTTTTCCCTTGAGTCATTAGCAATTTTCGAGGCTCGAGTCACACCCCGAATCTGTTTTTCCACGTCATCACCGTACAAGGAAATCAATTGGTGTCTAAATTTATAAATAGGAGGATTCCAATGAAACATTCACCATGCATCATCGATCCCTAACCTACCCACTCAGAAAGCAACGTGATGGGACGTTTTAACGCTAGATACAATGCATTTAAAGGGACTAATTAATTCCAAATCCTGCATTAGTTGCTAATTCGTGTGCAAATCAACAAGACTGTTTGAATTTATATTGTAGCTTGGATGCCTCTATCTTATACTGTAGCTATTTCCAGAAGATGTTTTAATTGGGGTGCCGTAATCTCCAAACAGTTGAGCACTTGCATACAACACGCTCAGACGTTGAAAGAAAGAGAGACTCCATCTTTCCACATGGCATCTTATCTATTGGATGTCATCTATGCTAGAAATGTCTTTGTCGGAATGAACTTGAGATGGCACATGTCAGAACTCCCAGTCCATATGTATTTCAACATCTTATGGGAGAACATGTACAATAAATCCTACTCTCTCATCTGTGATCAATTTATCACGCGTATTCATTTTTTGTTGTTCAAGAAAGAGTTCCCAAGATTTTTGGATGCGACCAAAAGGATTACATCAAAAGTTGGCCACTGGAACCTAGATGAGAATGATACCTACATCAGGGTTTTCAAAGCCACCAGAGCACCACACCTGTTACCTATGTATGTGCCCGATCGATTAGTAGTAGGGGAAATTTGTTATCAGACCATCCTGCAAGGTTACAATGCTACTTTGGTAAAAGATAAGAAGCGGGCATTCATACCTTATGTATTTCATATAGATTTCTACATAGTAAAGGACACCACTCAAGCCAATCAAGAAGGGTTAAACTAGTTGGAGTTTCGATTCTAGACTGGTCATTTTCGCAAGCATGACCCAAAGGGTCTAGTCTTGAAGCACTCATCACAAGTATCATCCTGCTGGCCATATGCCCGTGACAGATTTGAAGATGAGATCTTCACCAAAAATTCTTGACACTAGGATGAGTTTATGGTGAGAATGGTTGACCCTAAGGAAAACAAGTTCAAGGCCATGAGTTGGGATGAGAAAGAGACAACCCTATAACAATTATCTCAAGAGGCCCTCGGGGCCAGAGAAGAAAGGATAGCATCTGAAGCATCTAAATCCCCCTTGATACCGCCAACGCAAGGCAAAGATATCCATTTGGCACAAGACGTGAGGGAAAGGGGACTTCTCATGTTATAACGGGCACAACAAGTGATTGATCAGCTACAAGATGACACAGACCTATCAGAAATGATAGGATCACCTGTCAATAACCCAGAGAGAATCCAGGTGGGTACAAGCAGCCCCGAATCTATAGATGTTGATGATATTGTTAGGTTAGATGATCTTGAGTTCACAACACCACCGGATGGATCACCAACAAGTGTGGCAACTCAGCTAGAAATAGTCTAGGTATCAGTGGAAACAAGCACATCAAACCCCTTAAGCGAATTTATAAAGATATATGACGATGATGAAATCCCAGAAGTATCTCTCGAGACCCCTATGTGCATCCACGAATAAAAGGGACTTGAGAAGACTTCTTCTCATGTTCCCCGGGTCCAAACTAGGAGGTCCCACAAAAAGAAAAAGAAGTCAAGAGTGGCCTCGACACAAAGATGCCTGATGCATTGGAGACCTGAGAAGACAGTCTGAAGGACAATTCAGAACAGAACAAGCCAAAGGAAGGATAACCTTAAAAGGAAATTGTCGTTTCAATGGTTGATGAACAAGTATGTATCGAGTCTATTCCCTATGCCTCTATTTCGGTCCATACTCAGATCCTTGATGATTGACAGACAGAGGCCAGGCCTTTGGAGCACAATGAGGAAGTTCAAGAACCCGATCTTGAACAAATATACACCACTAGAAGTCTGGGAAACAAACTCACATGGGGTGATCAATAGATTCCTGAACCTATGGACGAGGTAGCCGATATATATGCGATCACCTATGATCGAAAGAGGAAGGATATTTTCCAACAGACCACCAAGAAAAGGAGGATTACATTGGATTGCTCCATCCTCACCACTACAAAGGAAGATTTTATAAACACAAAAAATTCCAGAACATCCGAACGTATCGACATAGGGAGAGTGATCTCGGATGCCACCCTAGACATAGATAAAAAGGATGAAAATGAGTTGGTCGTCGCCTTGAAAGAACTGAAACATTTGCGCCACCTAGCTAAGTATTATCAGGATACAACACATGTTGTAGTATACTTAAAGAGTGAGTTCCAGTAGGCCTGTGGTAAATTTATAGACCAACAACACTTACTCACCACAAGAATAACTAAACTACAGGAGGACACTCTCATGGCACTCACAACGTGCAAGGATATTGAGTGGTGGTATGAAAAGGCACAACAAGCTGTGGAAAGTGTCGACTACATTGGTGCGGTCCAACAGGGTCAAGATAAAGAAGAACACGACATCCCAGTGTTGAACGATATCAGTCTTGATCGCATAAGGAAGTCAGCTGAGTACTGGGAAAAAATGTCTCGGGAACGCCACCGAGAAATTCAAGAGAAGTGGGTTAAGTGCGAGAAACACTGGACAAATATTAATTGGGTGATGAAAGATATCAGAATCCCTGAGTTCGACACACCTGATGACTTTGTCGACCTGGATGACATAGTTGAATCACACACCAAGAAATATTCTTCATGGGTAGAAAGACTAGTGAAGATGATCGACACAACGCCAGGACAGGTGCAACAATTTATGGAACACCCGATCAGGGCTCGGGCTATGTTGCAACAATTGAGTTCAAGTATAGTTAAGTATTGAATGCATGTGATAGAAATAAGAGAAATTTATGCAGCTCTGATGGAACGACATAGGTTCCCATACGCCAGCACCTGTGAAGACCTGTTCATCAGTTGGTCAGAGTATAAGAAAAGTCACCCTTTCAAAGTGATATCTTAAGATGACTATTGAAAAACTATTAGAATAGAGCGCCACGTGGCGTGTTTTTATTTTACTTATTTGCACTTAGCCGTTATGTTTAGTTAAATTTTATGTTATAAATAAGAGCATCGACCAATTAGTTAGGGGCCTATGGTTGTTGCAAGAAACTCTCTTTTCTAGTTGTTAAGAATTATTTTGGAGCTACCCTTAATTGAGAATTCCCTCTGAACCAAAGACAAGTTATATTTTCATCAAATTCATGTATGATTGGACGTGGAGAAGAACTATTTCCTATCTCATTTCATGAATAGATGCTTTAACAAGTAAGAGTTATTGAATCTATTGTTAAGTTATCTAATGCAATGTTTTAGAGTTCTTTTCTTTAATGATGAAGATGAATCGTTGTGTTATCATGTGATGGATGATTAGAGTAGGTGGATTATTTTTCTTGCCATTATCTTATCGCATATGTATTTTCTTTCTGATAATTAAGTGTCTGAGACAATAATTAGATGCTCACATGGTTAACGTATTAGTACTAGGCCTTGTGGTATAAAATTGTCATCTACATACTTGAGTAGTGGGTTATACCAAGATCAACCTCTTCTCCAGTAGTTAAACTTAATATTGTTGTTACCAAGTTGGTTTATATCGGCTTACATCTCATATCGGTCCTGTTGTTCCTGAGTTTATGTTTTAAGGCTATAAAACATACCGTCAAGGCATCCATAAATGATTTTAAAAGAATGATTTAGAAATAGTAATTTAAAAGAAGGTTAAGGCAAAATCAGTTTCTCAACTGTCTTTGTCTTGCTTCTTGTTGTTCTTGGATGCTAATGTCACGTTCAATAGAAGCCCATGATCGTTCTAGTTCTACCCGGTTGGTTGTTGTCTGTAAAATGGTGTTAAATAGGTTTAAAGCAATGCTAGTTTGATCTTGGAGTCCGGGTTCAATGTTGGGTTGCCTAACACTTGGAACAGTCATGGAGGATAAATCTTTATTTATTTATAAAAGGGTTTTAATCAATTGGTTACTTCAGATTTTAAGAGATGAGATCAAAGAAAACAATTTTAAAATCTAAAACAGTAATGTAAACACATTCAAGGCCGTTTCCTGGTTTTGTAACACTTTCCTGAATTGTAAACAACAAATAAACACTACAGAGAAATACAAGGCTTTAATCAAGAAAGAATCTTATATTTCAATAGACAATAATGAAAGAAAAGATGGGGTTTCTAACAAGGGTTAAGTATTAAGGAACAAAAGCTTCATAGGTCTTGAAATTACTAAAAGCGATTTCAGAGGAAAAACTATAAATCATTCGACATCCAAACCAATCTGAAATATAAATCACTAATGTATATAGCTTCAAATTGATTTACTTGTTAGATATAACATTTAAAGTAAAAATTCAAAAGAGTATGATAAACAAGGAGAAGACAGATAGTTACAAAGTTGCAGGATCCAGAATCTTGTTTGCGATTTATATTCTGATGTATTTCAAAACTGATATTACAAAATGGCTATCTCCAAAATTTCTGAAAACCTTTTTTAGACTCTAGAAACTATATTTATACCTTTTCATCAAAGTTTCTCGTTGGTCATTAACCAACTTCCTAATATTATGGTTACATAAAAATAATGTCAACCGTTTACAATTTCTTTTTAATTTCTAATAATAAGAACATTTAAAAGAAAAGTTTCAACCTCGCGTTGACGAACTTTCTTTTTCTGTATCAACACACTGAACACGTTTTGCCAAAAAATTTACTAAGATCCTTGGAGCTTCGGGTATCTCATTTGCTTCAAATGAGAAAAATCTCCTCTGTTATTCGGGCAACCGACTTTCTATCATTCTTTCTGTGAACTTAACAGTTTTCAATTTTAAACTTGAAGTCACCATCCACTTGTTGATCTCCGTGATGTTGATCAATTTGATGCTTGAAATCTCTGCTTTCTTTTCCTCAAGTTCTTCTCTAAACCTCAGCTGATGCTTAGCTATATTGACTTCGCCTAACAATCTGGAACAACCATATGTTCCGATATTCACTGAATCTCTTTCCAAGAGATCAAAGACTCCTTGGAAATATTCATTAACTTCCCTTGTGATTCATTTATATTCAACCAATTTTGATTCCCACACTTTAATCATTATATCTCCTTTAATCTATTAAGAAATTGATCATTTCTGTGTCTTTCCAATTTCTTCCTTCGATGAGGAAGTCACTTCTTTCTGAAAGGTTGTCCTAGCTTCTTTTGCGTCTCTTTCTTTCTGGAACACATTTTCCAATGACTTATTTGATTCTTGAAAATAATTTTGGATTATTTCCAGATTCAAGAATACTTTCTGTTGTTCCCCTTCTATTCTTGCATATATCTCTGATGCCTGTGTCCTGAAATTTTCAAGTTCAACTACCTGGTTAGTAATGGAAATAATCTTATCTTGCAACCTTTTGTTTTCTTCTCCCAGATTTTGAACCTGTTCCTGTGTGACCTGTATTAAGTGTTTAGCCTCATCCAAGTCTTTATTCAATTTTTGGATCTCTTGCATATCCTTGAGTCTAGCTTGTTCTAGACTCTTCTGTATTCCCCAGGCAATATTTCTTTCATTTTCTTTTATCTTGTCTTGCAATTGGATTATTGTTTGATCCTTTTGTTCAAGCATAGTTGTTAAATTACCTACAAAATACATGTTAGTTGATGCTATAGAACCCATTGTTCCTACTAATTCTGTAGCAAACTCTCCTTCCTTGAGTTTCTTTCCATCTATGATAACTCTATGCCTTTTAATCGTTCCTTCTCCTCTTGGATGAATCTCTTGTTTCAATACTACTCTTCGCTTTTTGCTGAAAAAATAATCCGATGAGGGGATTTAATCTCTTGAAATTGGCTCTAGGTCACTGACATACAAAACTCCTTCATGAGGGGTTCTGAAAGTAGACTGTAATGGAGTTAAAGATGTGATAGGACTACCAAGTTCTTTTGAAGCAGTTCCTCCAATCTTTTCTGGAACATCATCAAGAATTATTGGACTTGTTTCCAGTCCTTTCCATTTCTCTGTCCCTGGTTCTTTTTTTTGAGAACCCTTTGTGTTTTGAGAAGGTATTTCAGGATCCTTCTCCTTACCTTTTTCATTTGTTTTACCCTGAGTATTAGTTTCAAACCCTGGAGGGGTTTCTTCCTTTTCTGTTGATGGGGTCGAAATTTCACCTTGTAAAATCTTAGGCAGACAGCTTTGCCTATGGCTTTGAAAAGATGCAAACCCAACCTGTGAGTCAGGTGGCAAGGCCTGTACTCTGTACTACACTTTCTCATAAGACTTAACATGTTTAAAAATATCATCATAAACATAAACTTCATGTTCATACGCCTTTAAATTGCAATGTATGTAATGCCTACTTATTATTTGGTAGGGATCATATTTTTTGTGCTCAATATTAACTAGATTCACTTCTTCCAATGACTCGGCCTCTACCTTAGAATGGCCTAAATTTGATAAAGTAAATTTCCCGACATGAACAGGGAAAGTTGGCCATGCTTTTTTCTGAAGTGATTTTAAATCTAACCCAATACCACCCTTGGCTAACTGATGGGCTACTTCTCTGCATATTAATCTGTGTGGTAAGAATTTTGGGAGTGCATGAGGAGGAATGGAACAACCATAGACTCTAACATAGGAAAAATTTTCCTCAATAAACTAGTCAGCAACAGATTTAAGACTTTCTATAATTGCATTAGAAATGCGAGGGGGTTCGCATCCGAAAAATAATTTGTGCATAGGAATAATGACAAAGTGACAAACTTCATAAAATGATTCTTTATCATTTTGTTCCCAGAGGGTTGAGTGGTATTTATGAACAAGATCTGGGCAGGAAACACTCCAACTCCAATTCATTAATGGAAATGGGGTCATAAAATAGATGGCATCCATAATATATGTAGACATATAAAAAGACACTGGTTGTCCCTTTGACTTGGCTTCTTTATATTTTAAAATTTATTGCGTCAGGTTATCCGATAAAATTTTATGCCAGTTGAAACCATTTCCATTTCCAACTTCTTCTAAGAAAGGTACCCAGTCTGCATGAAAGTGACAGGGATATTTTCTCCTGAAAAGTCTGCATAACATCATGGCTACATAAACCATATATTCGTTTAAGGAAGATGTAGCATAAATCCCATGGGTATCAACCCTAAATTTTTCTTCAAACCTTGCCCATCCTTTAATCATGTCAAGGTATGTCTGGTTTGCCTCAATACATTCTTTTCTCTGAAATTCAGCTAAAAATTCAACATTAAAGGTGTGTTTATAATTCGGTGATAGTTTATACATTACTTGAATGTGCTTGGGCTGAAATGATCCGACGATAGCCCTTTGCTCATCCTGAATACTCCTTGTCGGGATATCTACCTTATCTAGAGCCCAGTTGACCATCTCAGTATATGCCACCAGCCTCGGACGCGCAGCAATCTTATGAAGTTCAGACTCAGCAACTTCCCGTAGATGATTTTTAGAATCAGGGTCGACATACTTTAGTTCGTCCTCCAGCAACTCGAAAATTCTATTCCATGATTTTATGGAGTGTATGGCGTGTGGAGTAGTATCAGAGATAATGTCACCTTCTTGTGGTTCTTCGTTTTTCTTCTGTGCTTTTTTAGGTTCCATAGCTCTGCGTTTGACTTGAGAACCTATCACAGAAAGTGGATGAATAAGATTAGCTTTAGAATGAAAACATAGACGTTTATAATATTTACTCCGAATATATCATAACAATATTGAGATTTTTACATCTGTTACGAAATTAAAGCTCTTAATGCAAAAAATATTTCCGGAGATATGCATTTAATGTCCCTACTTAGGCTTTCTCGGCCTTTTCAAAATAAAAAGAGAAACTTGCTTAATCGGACAACAACGCATTAATGAACACTCAAAGAAAGATTAACTTCAAACCTGTTTAGAAAGTGGATTTATTAGTGTTAATTATGAGTTAAATTTGAAAACATGACTTTTCGGGGTTTCGACACTCTTGATGTCGAAAGATATGTCATCGAAGAAACTCGATCGCCAAAATCGTGAAATCGCGAAATCGTGATGTATTAATTTAAATTTAAACGTTTTTAGTATGTTAATTAATCGAGATTAGACCCTTTCGAGATTTCAGAAATTGGGATTTCGGGAAATACGATGACATGAGACGTATTCTCACAGAATCGAGAATCTCGAAATCACGAAATTGCGATGGCCTTTTTTAAACAAGACTTAATTCCTTTTAATTAATTATCTAATCATGATTAACGTTAAAATAGGATTAGTTAATTTAACGTAAACTGTGGATCGAGGTTTCGTAAATCGGGAATTCAGGAAACACGATGACAAGATATATGATCTTATTGAACCGCAAATCCCGATACCACGACGTGATTATCTTAATCTTTAAACCTTCTTAAAAGAGAATGAAGTAATTTGCATTTTGATTAAGTCTTAAAGTATCGGGAGATCGGGGATCGGGGTTTTGCATTTCGATTAGCATCAAAAATTTGTTTAGGGAAAACCCCGAATCTTGATTTCTTAAACATTTGAATGAAAAACTCGCGAATTTAAAATTATACTCCTTTTAAATAATTTTTCGAAGAGTGTTGGAAAACTTATATTTTTGTAAACTTTTATCCGTTCTTTATTCAAAAATAATAAATAAAAAGTTATCACGCATTTAGAATTGATGAAATTCTTGTTTTAGGAAAGATGAAAACTTAAAGACTCAAAAAAATAAAAATCTAGGCCTTAAGGATAAAAGATTTTAAGATCTATTTCAACATAGGCTCCAACTGGAGACCTTGTCTCCCTGCGGGACAAGGAGAACATGTAGACTCAGTGCCTTCATTTGGTAAATGGTGTCAAGGGTTTATCTCTAATAAACTGTTAAAGGAGAGGAAAAAAAGATTTTATAAAACCTATGAAAACCTTTTCAAAACTTTTATTTGCTTTAAAATCAGTTGTAATCTTCTTCATAATATTCTCTTTCCCGTTCTAAATTTAAGTTAATATTAAGATGATTAGAACAATCTTAGGAAAATCAACAGATTTGTAAATTTCATCTTGCATCAATCGAAAATAAAAAATTTAATTTTTAATTGGGGAGCTCTATTTTGACTTAAGACGAATATCCAGTTTCAAAAAACTGATAGCTAGAACATAGTAATAGATAAGTATGACAACCTTACAGACACCTCAGATATTTCTTCACTACCAGCGGGCCTGTTCAATACCTCGGTGAAGTTATCTGTCCCTTTTTACTGAATTTCCTTTCACCGCTTCGAGTGCTAATTTTATGCTTAGATATTGCTTCACTGCCAGCAGGCCTATTCAGTACCCCGATGAAGTTATCCGTTTCTTTTATATTTAGACGAGGGAAATCATTTAAATCAATTTCCTTTCATCATCTGTGGGACTAGATGGGGGCAATCAAATATGAATTTCCTTTCACCATCTGTCTTATAGTTAGCTTGTGCATACGAAGCGGGGGCAATCAGTGATACTTGATATATCAGGGGTGGTTATCTGTGTAAAATTTTATAATAGAGGTTTGTCAACTTGTTTTGATTATTCTAGACCAATTTTTTTCAACTTTCAAAACCCCTCAGTCTGTAGAGAAAAAGGGAAAAATTGTTTTCAGGGGTTTTCTTTTGAGGAGGCTTGAAACTTCAGACCAACTGTTAAGAAACTTAAGATAGTCAAATTCAACTCAAACATAACCATTTTTAGTCAGAGAATAAGAACTATGAAAACTGACCTTACTGAATTTAATCATTTGTTGGTTTTCAAGGTTAATACCTAATCTCTCCTACTCTGATAAGAAAATCCGAAAACGTGAAAGATGGTATCAAGAGTATAAAAGGAAATGTTCAACAATATGTAAGCCGGAAACCTATGTTATGATTTCAAAAATAACTCTTTGGATTTTATTTATTTATTTTTATTTAAATTTTTATTTATTTATTTATATATTTTATTATATATATATATATATATATATATATATATATATATATATATATATATATATATATATATATATATATATATATATATATA
>ML785608.1:0-16291 GCA_009831015.1 Picea engelmannii | reverse complement strand
AAAAAAAAAAAAAAAAAAGGTATATACAATGAGATTTTTTGTGAATTAATTATTCCATATAATTCTTTAAAAAACGCCCATTAACAGGGGCGTTCAAGATCTTACCATCCAAATTTTCAAGAAGAAATGAATTTTTTCCTTCAGAAGATGCTACCTTAAATGGTCCATACCAAATATAATCGAATTTACCATTTTTTCCCGAATCTTTTTTTCGAGCATCCCACCACAAAACCAGATCCCCTGGGAGAAAGTTCCTGTCCTTGGCTTTACGATCAAATAATATCTTCATATCATCCTAGTACTTCTGCAACTTTTCATCCACTACATCCCTGTGCTGTTGAACTTCAATCAGTTGGTTTATCCTTCTTGTGAGAGGATTTGGTTCTTCCTTCTCATCCTGCCATAGTTTCATCATAGGAAGTGCTAGGTTTATGGGAAACACTACGTTAGTTCCATATACCATTTGAAAGGGAGAAGTACTGATAGACTTCTTTGTGCCTATCTGATTTGCCCACAGAGCATATTTTAAGTGCAAATGCCAAGATTTTTTATTTTCATTTAAGACTTTCTTGATTATACTGATCAAGCTCTTGTTAAAAGATTCTGCCAAACCATTTCCTTGCGGGTAGTATGCTGTGGAATGTCCCAACACAATATTATATTTCTGGAAAAAACTGACCATTGCCATAGACTTAAAATCCTGCGCATTGTCTGTGACTATATTTCTAGGACAACCGAACCTAGACAAGATATTTTCTTCCAAAAAGGCTATAACTATTGAATCAGTGGACTTCCTTGTTTGGATAGCTTCCACCCATTTGGTGAAATAGTCTGTAGCGGTCAGAATCCATCTATGTTGGGCACTTGAATGAGGATTTATCTCACCTATGAAGTCAAGTCCCCATTTCTAAAAATGAGCTTATGTCTTGACTGGGACTAATGGCATCGCTGGTAACTTGTGTTTTCCTGTAAAAAATTGGCAAGGACTGCACACTCGTACCTTAACATTGACATCTGGGAAACGTTTAGGCCAGTAATAACCAGCTCTCAGGATTTTATATGTTGTAGCTCTCCAAGCATGGTGCCCTCCATGGACTCCTTCATGAAATTGACTTATAACTTCCTCTGTTTCTGATTCGACCATACATACTAAGAGGAAACCAAGCGGGTCTTTCTAGTATAATCATTTCTCAGAAATACAGTATTTAACTACATGCAGCTTCAGCGTTCTAGATTTGGATGGAGACAAGTCAGCTGGACATTTCAAAGTTAATAAGTATGTTACTATGTCCTTATACCAATTTGACGATGTGAATTTCTCCTCGATCCTATTTTCGACTATTTGGTCATCAAGTTCATTCACGTCTATCCATCCTTCTTCCTCTTGAGCATTTTTTATCCCAAGAGCCTTGAAATTGGACGCAGCCAAAAGTTTAGCTAAACCCTGTCCTTTTACCAATTTGGTTGGTTTAACCTCCAAGTCGAACTCTTGAATTTTTGCAAGCCATCTTCCTCTTTTACCATCACTGTCTGCTTGAACCAAGATATCCTTTACAGCACTAGTGGGTACATATGTAATCACTTTAGAATGTAACACATAAGTTCTGAAAGCTTTCAATGCGTTTACCATAGCATAAGCTTGCTTTTCCATTATATTGTATTTAAGTTCAACATCTCGGAGGCTTTTGCTAAAGAAGGCTATCGATTGTTCGAAGCCTTCTTCATTCTTCTGAAGGAGTACAACAACAAGCGTGTGTTCAGAGGCAAATGAAAAAATAAGAAAATCTTTGAGGTAATCGAGACTCGCTAGTACTGGTGCCTCACTTATAACTTTCTTAATATGGGCAAAGTATGCCTTAGCTTCAACTGTCCATTTTACTTCACTGTTTTTTCTGAGCATATCTGTAATCAATTTAACAATTTCAGCGAAGTTAGGAATAAATCTTCTCAAGAAATTTATTTTTCCTAAAAATGATTGAATTTCTTTAACATTCCTAGGAATAGCTATTGTATCTATAGCCTCTACTCTTTTAGGATCAATCCTGATTCCATATCGGGATACGATATGACCCAGCAAGTTGCCTTCCTGCATAGCGAAATGAAACTTTTTAGGATTTAAGGATAGACCAAACCTATGGCATTTTTCAAATGTTTGTTTGAGATGAATCATATGGTCTTCATCTAATTTTGAAAAAACAGTAAGATCATCCAAATAGATTACTACAAACTTGTCCCGTTTGTCGATGAAAGAAATATCCATTGTGCATTGAAAAGTAGCTCCTGCATTCATTAGTCCAAATGGCATTTTATCATACATAAACATGCCCCAAGGAGTGGTAAATGCGGTTTTTTCTCTGTCAAGATCACTGACAACAATCTGATTATAACCTGAAAATCCGTCAATCATTGACATTCTATTAGCCCCTACTACCTTTTCAAGAACATGGTCCATTTTAGGTAGAGGATAATTATCTTTAAGAGAAGATTTATTAAGATTCTTGAAATCAACACATAATCTGATTTCCCCATTTTCCTTTCTAACTGGGACCAGATTAGCTACCCAATCAGCATATCTTAGGGGTACAATTATCTTAGCGTCAAGAAGTTTTTTAACTTCTCGTTCGATAACAAGTAATAAAATAGGATAAAATTGTCGAAGCTTTTGTTTAAAAGGTTTGACACCCGGTTTGAGAGGTATTTTATGTTCAATTACATAAGTGTCATATGTTTTCAGTTCTTCGTACGACCATGAGAAAACATCTTTATATCTTCTTAACAACTCCGTTTATTTGTTTTTTTTTTTCTGTTGATAAATATTTGGATAGTTTAACCATTCAGGGATTATCTTCAGTTCCTATATTACAATCTTCAACCTCCTCTGGTTGGGGTTGTAGAGTAGTTTTAGAAGGGATGTCATCTTGATTAAAAAGTCTTTCCAAAGGGATTAGACCCTTGGGGATTTGGTTGTTCTTGAGAACAAGCATTCATTGGTTTGAAATTTTATCATGAAATTCTTTAGAATCCTCCCCTTCTTGCATGATCCAGATAGGATCATTTTGATTTTCCTGATCGGTATGTATTTCTGCAAATTCATCTAATGATTCTAGAAACTTTCGAAGTTTCTCATCATCTTCAAAAACCTGCCAATGTTGTATGTTATTTGGTATTGAAGGGAAATGTCTCATTTTTATATGATGTTTTAAATTAAAATAAGTCGGGGGTGTACAAGTTGATGCAGCTTTGGCTAAAGCATCAGCCTGTTGATTCTCAGATCTTGGGAGGAAATGAAAATTCACAGATGTGAAGAAGTTCTCGATTAAATCCCAGAAACAATTCCTATAGGATCGTAATCTAAGATGCTTTGCCTGATATTGTCGATTCACTTGTTTTATAATTAACTTAGCGTCACCAAAGACTTCAATTTTCTTAATTTTCATCCTTCTAGCAGCTTCTAATCCTAGCACTAGAGCTTCATATTCACATACATTATTTGTACAATCTATATTCCACTCAAGCCTATATGAAAAAGGAATAACAAATTGATCATTGGGAGCGATAAGAAGTGCTCCTGCCCCAGCTCCAAGATAGGAGGAAGCACCATCAAAATACATTTTCCATATACCAGTACTATATACATTTTTCTCTATTTCCTTTTTTTAAATTTTTTCTTCTGTACATTTATCCTCTACATCTACTTCAAAAACATCATCTAAAGATAATATACAATTTCCTAAATCTTGTTTGGCAATATAAACTGGATGATTGTTAGGGTTTTTCGGGTCACCTACAGTAAATGCTAACCTGGTCTCTCTGTAAAGACGAGTGAATTGACCTTCGAAAACTGGAATTGTAGCATAAGTCATATCTAGTTGGAGAGAACCTCCAAGCTTAGTGCCCCACGATCTAGATAATAGCATACCATACTTTGGGGGAATGTCAACGACTACTACATCCATAAGAATACTTTTAGCAGGTATCTAAGCCAAACCTACTACCAGGTCTTTAATCATACCTATGCATTTTACTTTCCTCGAATCGAAAGAATATAAATCACCATAGGGTCTTGTGATTTCCAGACCAAGTTTTTCCATTATTGCCTTTGGCATAACATTGTGGGAAGCATCGGAATCCAACATACAATTATGGAGAAGATGATCAAACAGGGTTAATGTAATATAAAAAGGAGCCACTGTGTCTCTTGCACCTTCACGTGTGGACCGAAGACTAAGATAGGTTTGTCATCCTCTAAATTAATAGCGTCAGCCTGGCTTTCATCTTCGGAAAAATTAATCATTTTGGCGATTTGTTTTCTGTACACAGGATTTTTGGCTAAATCAACAAGGGGAATAGGAATTTTGATTTTATTTATTTCATTTTCCAAATTGAAGTTTCCTAGAACTTTGTCATTTTCGATGTTCGGGGCTTCCATATTTTTATTTTCAATTTTACATTGAGATGTGACCTTGTTTTCTTTTATAGGAGTTTGTGTCTTCACAGGGAGTGCTCCTACTAGTTCTGACTGTATAGGTTGTGAATCAACTGTGTTTCTTTTTGCAGACTATTTATCTGCAACTTTTGGAGTTAACTCATTGGTCACGTTTCTCAACAAAATCTTTTTTGTCGGAACATTTGGGAGATTTTTATTTCTTGGTCTCAAATTATATTTTCCCAGTAATTCAGCAACGATATCATCTGCAATATTTTGATATGTGAAATCATCAGTCATATTATTGCTAATCTGTTCTTTCGATGTACTTTCTTTATTTAAAGATGCTTTGTAATCCTGTCTAGATAAATAAGGGGATTTATTATCATCGCCAAGGTTACTAATGTCTTCGTCGATTTCTTCAAAATCTCCTAAATCTTCCTCTCCGATGTAATTTTCACTTTTAAAAGGTGTTTGAATTTTTTGATCTTCATTTTTAACTGTTTTTTGTGGTCCTTGAGGTTCAGGATTTCTTCGAAAAAAAATTCTGGGGAAATTATCTCTTTTTTATTTTTCTAGTTCCATTTTCGAGACTTTGTTTGAAAGTTCTCAAATGACCCTAGCCATCTCTTCCATTCTATCTCCAGAGGATTTTCCTGACCCTGAAGGTCCACCTTGCTCTTTAAATTTTTTATTTTCTTTGTTTCCAGTTTCAGTCTTTGCTTTAAGTTTCCCTGATGCCATCATATTGGATTCAATCTCAAGCACATCATCCTGCATTTTGGTGAGCTCTATTGATCTCCTTTATCTCAATAATAAAGCAAAGTCGAGGTCAAAAGCACCAACAAAAGTCACTTTTTCTACAGGTTGTGAAGGTTTAACTTCAACTGGAATTTTATTGTACAACTTATTGAACCTCTGTGTGAATTCTAGAACTGACTCAGAGTTTTTCTTTCTAAGAGCTCTGAATTCTGTTAAATAGTAGAGGTGACCCTTTCTCTCTCCCCATTGTCTAATAAATGCAATTTTGAGTTCTTCATAGGATCTTAAAGACCCAGCTGTTAATGATCTAAACCATGTTCTCACCTGTCCCTCAAAAGTTTGAACAAGTAGTCTAGAATAAACATCTTCATGTTCTATTCCGAGTATGTCAACAAATTGATCAAAAAAGTTTATATGTTCTTGGGCAGTCAAATCACCTTCCCCTGTAAACTTCGGAAGGCTTTCCATATAATTCTCAGGGAGATCATGAAGAGGAACAGGAAGAACTAGGGGAGCATATCTAGCAGCTACTTTAGCGAAAATCCGGGGAAGCGGTACTTGACCACCTCCAGGGGCACCACCTCTAGCTCCAGCACCTCCTTGTGTAGCCATGGTTAGATTTGGGACTGAAGTTTGGACAGTGTGAGGAGAGGATTCTCGAAAATATGGAGAAGAAACTTCAGGAAATGAGAAAGTATCAAATGAGGGGGGAAGTGAAAGTGATATTTCAAGAGTTTCCGATGAGTTTGATTGTGTAAAGTTAGGCTTATCTATAGTATATGTGGATAAAAATATTTGTTTGAGTGATTTTCGTGATTTTAAATTTTTTTCCTGATCGGAGACTGGCGAGGTATGCTTGCTATCCAGGTTTTTTTTGGTGTTCTTGCGGCTACTAGCCAGTTTATTTAGTGTGGAGTCACCAAGTGAAAAATATTTTAGCCTTAGAAGGTTTTTTGTTCTTGTTCACTATCAACAACAGAAAATGTCAATGTCATTCTTCCCAGGGAAAAGATTCGTTTCTTCGTTCCCCGACAATGGCACCAAAAAAGATGTTGTTGCTGAGTTTATGTTTTAAGGCTATAAAACATACCGTGAAGGCATCCGTAAATGATTTTAAAGGAATGATTTAGAAATAGTAATTTAAAAGAAGGTTAAGGCAAAATCAGTTTCTCAACTGTCTTTGTCATGCTTCTTGTTGTTCTTGGATGCTAATGTCATGTTCAATAGTAGCCCATGATCGTTCTAGTTCTACCCGATTGGTTGTTGCCTGTAAAATGGTGTTAAATAGGTTTAAAGCGATGCTAATTTGATCTTGGAGTCTGGGTTCAATGTTGGGTTTCCTAACACTTGGAACAGTCATGGAGGATAAATCTTTATTTATTTATAAAAGGGTTTTAATCAATTGGTTACTTCAGATTTTCAGAGATGAGATCAAAGAAAACAATTTCAAAATCTAAAACAATAATGTAAACACATACAAGGCCATTTCCTGGTTTTGTAACACTTTCCTGAATTGTAAACAACAAATAAACACTACAGAGAAATACAAGGCTTTAATCAAGAAATAATCTTATATTTCAATAGACAATAATGAAAGAAAAGACGGGGTTTCTAACAAGGGTTAAGTATTATGGAACAAAAGCTTCACAGGTCTTGAAATTACTAAAAGCGATTTCAGAGGAAAAACTGTAAATCATTCGACATCCAAACCAATCTGAAATATAAATCACTGATGTATATAGCTTCAAATTTATTTACTTGTTAGATATAACATTTAAAGGAAAAATTCAAAAGAGTATGATAAACAGGGAGAAGACACATAGTTACAAAGTTGCAGGATCCAGAATCTTGTTTGTGATTTATATTCCGATGTATTTCAAAATTGATATTACAAAATGGCTATCTCCAAAATTTCTGAAAACCTTTTTTAGCCTCTACAAACTATATTTATACCTTTTCATCAAAGTTTATCGTTGGTCATTAACCAACTTCCTAATATTATGGTTACATAAAAATAATGTCAACCGTTTACAATTTCTTTTTAATTTCTAATAATAAAAACATTTAAAAGAAAAGTTTCAAGCTTGCATTGACGAACTTTCTTTTTTTGTATCAACACACTGAACACATTTTGCCAAAAAATTTACTAAGATCCTTGGAGCTTTGGGTATCTCATTTTCTTCAAATGAGAAAAATCTCCTCTGTAATTCGGGCAACCGACTTTCTATCATTCTTTCTGTGAACTTAACAGTTTTCAACTTTAAACTTGAAGTCACCATCCACTTGTTGATATCTGTGATGTTGATCAATTTGATGTTTGAAATCTTTGCCTTCCTTTCCTCGAGCTCTTCTCTAAACCTCAGTTGATGCTTGGCTACATTGACTTCGCCTAACAATTCGGAACAACCATATGTTCCGATATTCACTGAATCTCTTTCCAAGAGATCGAAGACTCCTTGGCAATCTTCATTAACTTCCCTTGTGATTTGTTTATATTCAGCCAATTTTGATTCCCACACTGTAATCATTATATCTCCTTTAACCTATTCATAAATTGATAATTTATGTGTCTTTCCAATTTCTTCCTTCGATGAGGAAGTCACTGCTTTCTGAAAGGTTGTCCTATCTGCTTTTGCCTCTCTTTCTTTCTGGAACACATTTTCCAATGACTTATTTGATTCTTGAAAATAATTCTGGATTATTTCCAGATTCAAGAATACTTTCTGTTGTTCCCCTTCTATTCTTGCATATATCTCCGATGCCTATGTCCTGAAATTTTCAAGTTCAACTACCTGGTTAGTAATGGAAATAATCTTATCTTGCAACTTTTTGTTTTCTTCTCCCAGATTTTGAACCTATTCCTATGTGACCTGTATTAAGTGTTTATCCTCATCCAAGTCTTTATTCAATTTTTGGATCTCTTGCATATCCTTGAGTCTAGCTTGTTCTAGACTCTTCTATATTCCCCAGGCAATATTTCTTTCATTTTCTTTTATCTTTTCTTGCAACTGGATTATTGTTTGATCCTTTTGTTCAAGCATAGTTGTTAAATTACCTACAAAATACATGTTAGATGATGCTATAGCACCCATTTTTCTTGCTAATTCTGTAGCGAACTCTCCTTCCTTGAGTTTCTTTCCATCTATGATAACTCTATTCATTTTAATCGTTCCTTCTCCTCTTGGATGAATCTCTTGTTTCAAGACTACTCTTCGCTTTTTGCTGAAAAAATAATCCGATGAGGGGATTTCATCTCTTGAAATTGGCTCTAGGTCACTAACATACAAAACTCCTTCATGAGGGGTTCCAAAAGTAGACTGTAATGGAGTTAAATATGTGATAGGACTACCAAGTTCTTTTGAATCAGTTCCTCCAATCTTTTCTGGAACATCATCAAGAATTATTGGACTTGTTTCCAGTCCTTTCCCTTTCTCTATCCCTGGTTCTTTTGTTTGAGAACCCTCTGTGTTTTGAGAAGGTATTTCAGGATCCTTCTCCTTACCTTTTTCATTTGTTTTACCCTGAGTATTAGTTTCAAACCCTGGAGGGGTTTTTTCCTTTTCTGTTGATGGGGTCAAAATTTCGCCCTGTAAAATCTTAGGTAGGCAGCTTCGCCTATAGCTTTGAAAAGATGCAAACCCAGCCTGTGATTCAGGTGGCAAGGCCTGTACTCTGTACTGCACTTCCTCATAAGACTTGACATCTTTAAAAATATCATCATAAACAGAAACTTCATGTTCATACGCCTTTAAATTGAAATGTATGTAATTCCTACTTATTATTTGGTAGGGATCATATTTTCTGTGCTCAATATTAACTAGCCTCACTTCTTCCAATGACTCGGCCTCTACCTTAGAATGGCCTAAATTTGACAAAGTAAATTTCCCAACATGAACAGGGAAAGTTGGCCATGCTTTTTTCTGAAGTGCTTTTAATTCTAACCCAATACCACCCTTGGCTAACTGATGGGCTACTTCTCTACATATCAATCTGTCTGGTAAGAATTTCGGGAGTGCGTGAGGAGGAATGGAACAACCATAGACTCTAACATAGGAAAAATTTTCCTCAATAAACCAGTCAGCAACAGATTTAAGACTTTCTATAATTGCATTAGAAATGTGAGGGGGTTCACATCTAAAAAATAATTTGTGCATAGGAATAATGACAAAGTGACAAACTTCATAAAATGATTCTTTAGCATTTTCTTCCCAGAGGGTTGAGTGGTATTTATGAATAGGCTTTGGGTAGGAAACACTCCAACTCCAATTCATTAATGGAAATGGGGTCATAAAACAGATGGCATCCATAATATATGCAGGCATATAAAAAGACACTGGTTGTCCCTTTGACTTGGCTTCTTTATATTTTAACATTTCTTGCGTCAAGTTATCCGATAAAATTTTATGCCATTTGAAACCATTTCCATTTCCAACTTCTTCTAAGAAAGGTACCCTGTCTGCATGAAAGTGACAGGGATCTTTTCTCCCGAAAATTCTGCATAACATCATGGCTACATAAACCATATATTCGTTTAAGGAAGTTGTAGCATAAATCCCATGGGTATCAGCCCTAAATTTTTCTTCAGACCTTGCCCATCCTTTAATCATGTCGGGGTATGTCTGGTCTGCCTCAATACATTCTTTTCTCTGAAATTCAGCTAAAAATTCAGCATTAAAGGTGTGTTTATAATTTGGCAATAGTTTATACATTACTTGAATGTGCTCGGGCCGAAATGAGACGTCGATAGCCCCTTGCTCGTTCTGAATACTCCTTGTCGGGATATCTACCTTATCCAGAGCCCAGCCAACCATCTCAGTATTTTCCACCAGCCTCGGACACGCAACAATCTTATGAAGTTCAGACTCAGCAACGTCCCATAGATGATTTTCAGAATCAGGGTCGGCATACTTTAGTTTGTCCTCCAGCAATTTGGAAATTCTAGTCCATGATTTAATGGAGTGTATGGCGTGTGGAGTAGTATCAGAGATAATGTCACCTTCCTGTGGTTCTTTGCTTTTCTTCTGTGCTTTTTTAGGTGCCATAGCTCTGCGTTTGACTTGAGAACCTGTCACAGAAAGTGGATGAATAAGCTCAGCTTTAGAATGAAAACACAGACGTTTCAAACGTTTACTCCGAATATATCATAAAAATATTGAGATTTGTACATCTGTTATGAAATTAAAGCTCTTATTGAAAAAAATATTTCCGGAGATATGCATTTAATGTCCGTACTTAGGCTTTCTTGGCCTTTTCAAAATAAAAAGATAAACTTGCTTAATCGGACAACGACACATTAATGAACACTCAAAGAAAGATTAACTTTAAATATGTTTAGAAAGTGGATTTATTAGTGTTAATTATGAGTTAAATTTGAAAACATGACTTTTCGGGGTTCCGTCACTCTTGATGTCGAAAGATATGTCATCGAAGAAACCCGATCGCCAAAATTGCGAAATCGTGAAATTGCGAAATCGCGAAATCACGATGTATTAATTAAAATTTAAACATTTTTAATATGTTAATTAATCGAGATTAGACCCTTTCGAGATTTTAGAAATCGGGATTTTGGGAAATACGATGACATGAGACGTATTCTCACAGAATCGTAAATCCCGAAATCGTGAAATCACTATGGCCTTTTTTAAACAAGACTTAATTCCTTTTAATTAATTATTTAATCATGATTAAGGTTAAAACAAGATTAGTTAATTTAACGTAAACTGTGGATCGGGGTTTCGTAAATCGGGAATTCAGGAAACACGATGACAAGATATATGATCTTATTGAACCGCGAATCCCGATATCGCGACGTGATTATCTTAATCTTTAAACCTTCTTAAAAGAGAATTAAGTAATTTCCATTTTGATTAAGTCTTAAAGTATCAGGATATCGGGGATTGGGGTTTTTCAATTCTATTAGCATCAAAACTTTGTTTACGGAAAACCCCGAATCCCGATTTCTTTAACATTTGAATGAAAAACTCGCGAATTTACAATTATACTCCTTTTAAATAATTTTTCGAAGAGTGTTGGAAAACTTATATTTTTGTAAACTTTTATCCATTCTTTATTCAAAAATAATAAATAAAAAGTTATCGTGCATTTAGAATTGACAAAATTCTTATTTTAGGAAAGCCGAAAACTTAAAGACTCAAAAAATAAAAAATCTAGGCCTTAAGGATAAAAGATTTTAAGATTTGTTTCAACAGGTCCCACCCAAGAGAAAATACAAAAAGAGAAAGTCCACACTGAAGGAGACTCCTTCACAAGAAAACGTAAAGCCAATTGATAAAATTGGTCGGAGCGCAAGATCTGGAAAACCATTCCACTATTAAATGTTGTAGAGTCTAATTGGGCCTTGGTGGCGGGTTTGGTTCCTACTGTTGAATTAAAGGGATCTAGGACCCATCAAAAGAATGTAAGGATAAATTGTAAGAATTTTGTACATAGGGTATCTGTTCATCCCATAACTTGGGATGCTTACTACAGTAGCCTCGAAGAAAAATTACCATTGTTTGGTTAACAACCTTTGTTTTCCGTCTGTTTGTGGATGGAAATCAATGCTCCTCTTCAAATTGTTTTCTATCATTCTCCACAATATTGTCCAAAAATCCCCAAGGAATCGAGTATCTCGATCCAAGATAATGGATGTGGGTAACCCAAAGTGAAACCAAACATATTGAAAGAAGAGATTAGTAGTCTACTCACCAATGATCTTCTTTTTACATGTCATTAAGATACACATCTTGTTGAACCTATCCACTACAAAATAAAAATAGTCATGAACCCTTTTTGACATTGGTAAACCCCCTACAAAATCCATGGAGATACTTTCCCATGGATTGGATGGAACAAGAAGTGGTGAGTATAGCCCCAATTTTCTGTTAGTGGGCTTACAAGTAGAACACATCACACACCCTTTTATATATTTAGTTACAATTTCTTTCATTTGAGGCCAGTAACAAAACCTCTGCAGATGAGCCATAGTTTTTCCTACCCCAAAATTCCCAATCACAAGAAAAGTGTGAGCTTCTCATATTACATGGACTCGTTGATTTGTAGGAATGCATAACCTTCCAAGATGGTAGAATAGGTTTCCTTGCAAATAATAGTTCTCTACCTGTGAACCATGGGTTAGCTTATCAAATACATCTTTAAAATCTTCATCAAAAACATATTGTTCCACATATATATCATGATATAAATAAGAATTCTTCAAAATAACAGAAGCAAAAATAGGAGGTATAGAAATCATATCAGCTACCTTGTTACTTGTACTCTTTTTGTATTTGATTACTAAATGAAATTGTTGAAGAAAACCCATCCACCTATAATGCCAATATTGTTGCAGCTTGGTTTTTGCTTGGAGATATTGTAAGGGTTGATTATATGTATGTATGATTGTTTCCTTCCCTAACAAGTAGAGCTTCCATTTCTTTACGCTTTGAACTAATGCATACAACTCTTTATCACACGTAGGATAGTTAACAACAACTTGGTTAAAAGTTTGAAAGTGGTAACAGATAGGCTTATGATATTGTATCAATACTGCACCCATGGCGTATCCGCTAACATCTATCTCAATCTCGAAAGTCTGTTGAAGATTCGACAGTGCTAACACTGGTGCGATACTGATCCTTTCCTTCAAAGTGTCGAAATCCTTTTGTTTCTTTCCTCCCCACTGAAAAGTGTTCTTCACACTGGTTAAGGAATGAAAAGGAGCTTCTATAAAGGAGAATTTTGAAATGAATCTCCTCCAGTACTAGACTGCACCTAAGAAGCTCCATATTTTGGTTACACTTTTGGGCTCAAGCCAATTTACAATTACATCAATCTTGGAAGGATAAATTTTCAATTGTCCTCCTCCTACAATATTCCCTAAGTATACATGTGCAGTCTTACCAAATTCACATTTGGACAATTTTACATACAATGTTTCCCTTTGCAAAGTATCCAAGACTTGCTTTACATGCCTTACATGTTCATCCCAAGTCCCACTAAATATAAGAATGTCGTCTAAATATACAATCACAAAATCATCTAGAAATAGCTTGAATACATCATTCATCACATGCATGAAGGTTGTCGGAGCATTACAAAGACCAAACAACATAACTAACCACTCAAACAATCCTTGTTTGGTTTTAAAGGCAGTTTTCCATGCATCTTATTCTGCAACCTTGATCTGATAGTATCCACTACACAAATCCAACTTAGTGAAATAAACAACATTCTTTAATTGATCAAGTAAATCATCTATATGAGGAAGAGGGTATCGATTTTTCACCATGATTTTAATTAAGGCTTGGTAATTGACACACATTCGCCATGTTCCATCCTTCTTTAACGCCATCACGATTGGAGAACCACAAGGAGATGAGTTGGGCCTGATGACCCCTTGATCCAATAAGCCTTGTACCTTGTTTTTTATCTTTGTCATCTCTACAACTTCCATCTTGTACATGACCACATTAGGAAGAGGAGAATCCTACTAAAGATCTATTTCGTGTTGGATTTCCCTCTTAGGAGGTAATCCATCTAGTTCCTGAAATATATCATCATAATTAGAAACAATATTAATTAATTCTTTCTTATGAGAAGGATCACATCCTTGGAAAGCATCAGATGTTCCGACATCCTTTTCCCTTACGACCATGATTACATATCTCTTATTAGTGTTTATGAGTATCTTCATTTGTCCTGCACTAACAAGTGTTGTGTTTACCTTCATGTTGTGGTCTCTAACAATATATTCCACTCCCCCTTTAGTAAGGTGATATTTGTTCTCAGGACGAAATAAGACTGCTTTTCTACCATAAAGATAAGGACTCCCAAACACTATGCCACATATATCAAGTGGAACAACATCCAAATCAACTTCATCAATCAACTTTGAAGCAATAGAAAATCTGAACCTACACTTCTTGGTGACATTAAGTTTTTGTTTATAACATACCCAACCAAGAGGATAAGGCTTTGGATGTGGTTTAGTTTTAAGACCCATATTTTTGACAAGTGCTTCAGATATCAAGTTTACTTGGGAACCTGGATCAAATAATGTATCTATATTAGTGTGTTTAGATACAACTCTTATATGAAATAGTTCATTCTTCTTTCTTTCATCATCATGAGATTCATTATTGGAACTTGAACTAGCATGAAGGGAATCTTTACCTTGTACTCCAACTATTGTGATCTTTCCTTCATCTCCTAAATCATAACCAAGATCTTCTTGCACTATAGCAATGGTCTTTGTCTTCCCCTTTCCACCAAACTGTTTCGATCTCTTCTCTAGATGTAGTTTCCAACAATGTTCATCATCATGACCACTCTTGTTGCAATGACTGCAAGATGGATTTCCTTTTTCTCTCTTTACAGTGGTGGTATTTTTGTCCTTCCTTTTAAACTTCTTAAACTACTTATGTGGTAAATTGGAAGGTTTCTTTGTGGGATCTTCTTGAACATGCTTTCCCCTATTTTCAAGGTGAGTGGCTTGTACACAAACTTCATCAAGACTGGTGGGGTTAAACAATAGTAAAGTATGATGAATATAATTATGAAGTGTGCCAATATACTTCTTTAAAGTTTCATAAGGATCCAAAGGGATGTTTAATGAAAGAGCTTTCTTCCTAAATTATTCTATGAAACTTTGTACAGTTTGACCTTTACTTTGTCTTAATGTTTTTCATTCCATCATTTCTTTATGTAAATAACCCAATGGATAAAATTGCTTCCTTATCATTGATTTAAGTTCTGACCATGAGGAAAGAAGATTACCACACTTACTTTTGTCCTGAAGTTTTCTCTCCCACCATACGAGAGTGGTTCCTTCCAACTGAAGAGATATCAATTGCACTTTAACTTCCTCTTCATCAATATATTGAACACGAAAATATACTTCAGCCTGTCAGATCCAATTAACTAGCTTCTCAGGATTAACATCTCCATTAAACATAGGTAAAGAAAATTTTACGTCAATCTTTAATAATGGTTTCATAAAAGAAATATTATGGCTAGAATTATGAGAATGATGAGAATGCTCAGAGGAAGAAGAGCTAGAACTTGATGGTGAAGATGGAGGATCAGGAGGGTCTCCTCCAGCCCCTTGATTTACTAAAGCATTTTCATCAGCTTGTGCTTCCTTTTTATTCCCTTTCTTCTTCATCCTCTTATCATAGTCTCCATACATTCGCTCAACCATTTTTGACATGCGATAAAATACCATATGGAATTTTTTCTCCTATTCGGCATGCTTGTCCTCTTTGGTCATTTTCTTCCTTCGGGATGCATGGCCAACTTCGGGATTGAAATTCTTAAGATTTCCTTCACCATGCTTATGATTGGCCCTAGTAAGCATTCACACTCAACAATTCAAGTCAAATATGACTGCTCTCATACCAACATGATCTAGGATCTTTTCATGGATGTGACTTATAAAGAATTCTATTAAATGAGCATAAAATGAAGTGCACCATAAAGAAGGAAAAGTTCAATAATGAAGAGAAATAATCATCAAATATGAACACAAAAACTTGATAACGTAGTTCATCCCTGGTGCACTACGTCTCCGGGTCCTGCTCTCAAATGGGTAGGCCTTTTTGTAAACTTAGAAAAATAATTTGGAAAAATACATAAGCATACCTCATTCTGAAATTAAGATGTAGAATATTTGCTTAGATCAGAAAACATACAACACCATTGAATTCATGGCATTTAATTACCCAAAAATGGTTTTCTCGAAGCCTTAATTCGACTCTGGAACTCCTAGGCCCATGAGAAATATCGTCTCGATTTTCATGCCTGTAACCTGTAATTAATTCTTTGTACTCACCTCGTAAAACATGCCCAATCATACCATCGAGCACCCTCGTCTCATCCATTAGAAAAATTGGCATTTAAGTTTAAAGGTGGGTGTAATATCCAATGGATTCGTTTATGTCAATGGTTGGAAGATGCTATGTAAATGTTGGATCATGTTGTCATTGATGCCAATGGTTTGTCATTGATGCCAATGGTTTGATTACTTGGGAGATTGTTGGATCATATGTCATTGATGTAAATGGTTTGGTTTGATTGATGTCATTGGTTGATGTCAAGTAATTG
>ML785607.1:799384-819305 GCA_009831015.1 Picea engelmannii | reverse complement strand
ACAAGTATGTTACATCATCCATAAACCATGTGTCAACAATACTACTAACAAGTGCCTCCAACCATGTACCAAGTATGTACCAATCATGCATCAACTACACATCAACTATGACTCATCAAGATGTACCAACATCATCAACTATAGACCTCATGTATGTGCCAACTCCTGAAATACTTGTCTCAACCATGTACCCAACATGTACCTCAACCAAAATCCCTCATGAATTTCATCATCGAAATCTGATCTGATCACATATACCTCAAACACTATACCAGAAGTCTGTACCTCAAACATGAACCAATACTAAACTTAAGTAGATCTTCCTCAGATCAAATCTACAACAAGCCATAAACTACCAAGAGGGAATCGAACATCTTTACAAGGAAAACCCTCAACTTGATTCATAAATTCAACACTACACATATGAAAACCATACCCTTTTTTATTCTTCTAGCGTTTTGTTGCCATGAATCCACTACTGCGATTTTTTTGCTGCATTTTTTCTGCTGCAGTTTTTCTACCGCACTTTTCCTGCTACGATTTTTCTGCTGCACTTTTCCTGCTGCACTTTTACTACCGCACTTTTCCTTCCACACTTTTTCTGTTGCAATTTTTCTGCTGCACTTTTTCTACCACACTTTTCCTATCGCACTTTTTCTTCCGCAGTTTTCCTCTATCAATAATACCTACCCAAATAACCTTTCACAAAAATATATATTCAATGATATTCAAGTGTGATTTGAATGAGAGACCCTTTCCTCTTATTTATAATTTTATGTAGCTTCCTCAAGGGGTTACCTTCTAACCATCTTAACCCACTTTTCTTATTTTAGGGTTAACCAACTTATAACCACTTGTCCACTTAACTTAACCATTTTCCATAATTAGTAAGTTCTCCATTAAATTTATTATTTAAATAATTTATTTTGCATCCTCTTTTACTTATAGTACACTCATCAATTCACTATATTATTTAAATAATTTATTCTTTGCAAACACTTTGACTACTTTGACCTTTTGGGGCTTCTAGATGACTCATGAGGGTTCTCCAACTTCACATGGCCATAAATATCTAATCGTGAGGAGTTATGTGACGTTCCACATACCACCGGAAATTACATGACATGTACTGTCCATGTAGAATTGTTTTACCTGCAAATATATCAAAACTCATACCATTATCCATCAAACAAACTTGGGTCCATTACCCAAAACTTTGTGCTATCAGAATTCACTACCGAAATTTCTTCAAGGGTTGACATCAATGACAACCAACCCAATTAATAAAAAATATTCCCCTTTGGCATTGATGGAAACACTCTGATGCAATACTGAAGTCATGTCATGCAATATTGAAGTCATCTCACTCATGCTCTTCATGTGACCATCGCTCCTTATGGAACCATGCCTCTGTGCTTTGCATCTGATAAATATCTTCCCTTTTGTCATCAATGGCAAAGGTATCTTTCCATCTGGGGCTGCTCCCTCTAACTAAACTATCCTTGGGGATACTCCCCCTGACTGGACTCTTTCTGAAACTGATCTCCCAACCTGAACTATCCTCTTTATGGTGCTTCCTCATGTAAATCTAAGACATATAAGATAAGCATTAAAAAACATCAATTTTGGAGTATAAATTACTCTTAGTCTTTGGCAAAGATACTCAAAGGATTCATGTGGAAGCAGTTTGTAAAGATGTATGCCACTTGTTCTTTTGTGCCCACATATTCAACTCTGATGTTCTTCTCTACAACATGTTCTCGTAGAAAGTGATACTTGATTGGAATGTTCTTCCTCTTGAAGTGCATCACGGGGTTCTTTGAGATACTGATGGCCCTTGTATTATCACAATAGATTGGAATTGGATCATCATACTCAACCTATATATCTGTCAGAGTTTGTTTCATCCATAGAAACTGTGTACAACATCATGCTGCTGCAATATACTCTGCTTCGGCTGTAGATAAATATATTGACGATTGTTTCTTGCTTAGCCAAGATACTAAACACTCACCCAAGTAGAACGTTGCTCCACTGGTGCTTCGTCGGTCATCAATGCAACCCACCCAATCTATATTTGTGTAGTCAATAAGTGATAGATCATTTCCTTTTGGATACCTTAATCCAACTCTTTTGTTCCTTTCAGATATCTGAAAATCCTCTTCACTGCTAAGACATGTGATTCCTTTGGTGCTACTTGAAATTGTGACACCTATCCAATTTCTTACATTACATATGGTCTAGATGTTGTCACATATAGTAAGCTACCAATCATTGACCTGTATTACAATGGTCTGTAGAATTTGAATATCAACTTTGTTGGACTTGCAACTGGTTTTCATAGGAGTGGTAACTTGTTTCCAATATTCCATTCTGAACCTCTTTAGCCTTTCTCTGATATACTTAGATTGAAAAATAAAAATTCCTTGGTTGTTTTAACGTATATGAAGACCTAGAAAGAAGGATATTTCTTCGAGTAATGACATTTCAAATTTATTTTGCATATCCTTTGTAAATTTCTAGCTTAACTTGTCATCATTGCTTCCAAAAATAATATCATCAACATAAAATTAAATTAAGAAAATACTATCTTGAGTTACCTTGATGTAGAGGTTGTTGTCTGCACTTCCTTTTATGAACCCTACCTGCTATAGATATTTATCCAGTCTAGAGTACCATGCTCTAGGATCCTTTTTTAGACCATACAAGGCCTAATTCAATTTGCACAGGTAATCTGCGTTCTCTGAAAATTGAAACCCTTATGGTTGTTTGATGTATACTTCTTCTTCTTCTTATGCTTCTTCTTCGTAAAGTTGTTCCATTGATTCATTTTCTTCATCCTTTAATTATTGTCCACCAGTTTCATCAATTGTTACATTGATGATTTCCAAAACTTTTTTCAACCTCATATTGTAACACTTGTATGCTTTCCTTGTAATTGAGTAACCAACAAGTGTTGGACACACCTACCACACTTAGAAGGGGGGGTGAATGAGTGTGGAGATCTTTTTCCCAAAACTTCCCTCTTACACAAAAACTCCTTAGTTAACATTCAACATTTGCTCGTTACTCATTGCTGTCATTTATAATCAGTTATATGTGAATACATATCAGTAACATATCATCAACAAATCATCTCCGCAAGGAACACAAAGAACACAATATATATGTACAGTTTTTCCTTTTATTATGGACTTCAATCCAGGGGTTTTTCAACAACAACTGAATAGAGTACAACTCTACAAGAGCACAAAATCTATATGCAAGACTCAACTTACATTCTCAGCACCAACTGATATGAGGCAACAATCCTCAACATATATCAATCTGTCAACCTAAACAAGTGCATCAAACATGCACCAACCTGTGCCAAACAACCTGTAATCAACCTGTACCATAAACAAGTGCATCCAACCATGTACCAAGTATATACCAATCATGTGTCAAATACTCATCAACAATGAATCATCAATATGTACCAATATCATCAACTATACACCTCATCTATGTGCCAACTCATCAACTGCTTGTCTCAACCATGACTAGCTTTGGATTAGTCAACAACCCCTACTTGCAATAATCATAACCTTGTACCTGTAATGAATAAATATCTGAAACTAATACAAAATGGTCTTCAGTGTGTTTTATTCAATTCCTCTAGGTTTCAGTACTTGGAACCTCTCATAAAATGCGCTATAGAAAAAATGACATACCTTGTTGAATTCTATCTTATTCTAGAGAGTGACCTTGTAGAGCGTGGCCCACACAAAATATTAGTTGAATTGATATGAAAATATTACAAAACATACTACAACCTATACCCTAACCAACACATTTAGTCTCACTAAATTTGGATCTGTTATGAAGAAGTTATGACGTTTTTACTCGAAACACTTGTTTTTGACTAGCTTCAGGACTAGCTACAAACCCTATTTTCCATGGAGTGTAACTCCCAAAATACAATGACCCACAAGATGAATTTTTTATCACATATACTTGGGTATTTTTTCTCAATGGAATATCAATTTAATGGTCTGAATCATTACAGAAAAAAAGTTATAGAGAAAATGGTGAGATGACCTGTAAATAACATACCTTAGAAAGCATCATCAAAATAATTTATCCTCCCTTCAATTCCTTCCCTCTTTTCTTTACCTTCCTTCTGAAATTAGGCTTAGATATCCTTGGTTACCTCAGTCACCTATATATTTTCAATATTCTCAAGTGTTCTGTTAAGAACCAAATACTGAATACAAAAACACCACAATAGATATACAAGAATAATATGCAAAATCTTCTTTATTACTATCAAACCCTTAGGGTAGGAAAACACCAAACAATGGATCCTATTATGGAAGGGATCCTCTCATGTTCAGTTGCCTCTTCGAGGGGGCATCCTCCTATTGAGCTTCAGCTTCAAACACAATATTTCTCTTCATGTCTCATTACATTGCTTGAACCCCTTTATATAGTGCTATCATCACCTAAGAACATTCTAGAGGAGAAATCTTCTAGAAGTAGAACCTTCTAAGAAGTCCTCTTACATTTATTATATCTAATTACCCATTTATTATATCTAACTACCATAGTGGGCCTTATTTAATAATATAGTGGACCTAATCCACCTTACATTGAATGACCTCCATTATTATCACTATGGGCCCTCTGGGCCCCCGCACTACCTCTCTAGCTACCTTACATTCCATCCCCGTTATGAAAGCATTGTCCTCAATGCTTGATGTACAACCATATACCAGGGTCCCATGGATAATTGTGGACCATAATGCTAAAGAAGACTGAAGAACCAAGGTTCCATGTAGAAAGGAAATCCACCATGTTGAAGTAGTCCAACCACCATTGTAAGCCCGGGTCCCATGTCCAAATGCCCATGTGAAATCCCCATGGAAGATTTTGGAACCCAATAACCAACTCCAAATGATGCTCCAAAGACTGACACCTATCATGTGGATCCAAATAAGAAGATCCATCCACATAGTGGAAAATGGTCATAGTAGAATCTGAAAGGAATAATACCACTATAGAATATGCAGGATGGACATTGGTAATAATCATTGGCTCTCGATTTGTCACATTGATGCTCTCTACAGAAGGTGGATTAGAGTCATCAAATAAGATATGAAAGTGGTTGTCATCCCAGAAATGACAACTATCCATATACCAATCATCACAATCGGCCTCAAAATCATACCAAGAATATATTTCTTGATTATATTCATCCCTGAGGTCCTCCATAAGAAATCTCTCCTGCATGTTATTCAATGAATCTTGAATACTATGAAAACTATCATTGAGGTCGTCTGTGAAGCCATGTACAAATGCATCAAATTTGTCATCCAATGTGTGAAACAATTGGGCTTTGAATGATTCAAGAATTTCTTTTAGGGTTTGAGAGGAAATAGCCATCTGAGAACCCTATGAACTCTTCATTCCTACAGCCATCACGAAAAAACCCAAAAAATAGACCCAATAAGTTTCGGCAGAAAATCACGGTTTTTTCTGGAAAAACCCTAAAAAATTGTTGAAGTTAAAATGCTCATAACTTCACTTCCCGGACTCCGTTTCGGCTGATTTTTTTTTTTAATTGGGTGAAATTATGAGAGGAACTAAGATTTGTAACTTTCTTTGGAAAATTCTGCCTCCAACTGCTATAGAAATAAAAAACAATTCACGCCACTGTCCACGAAAAAAACCTTGAAAATTTGTAGAATTTAAAACTTCAATATCTTGACTTCCTGGACTCCATTTCGGACGATTTTTTTTTTTAAATTGGGTGATTTTCTAAGAGGAACTCAGATATACAACATGTTTCTGCAAATTTTTCATATAAATATATCAAAAACTTTGATAATGTTGTGGCCCTCTTGTTCTCTTCTGAGAAAAAAACAATCTGCAAAAATAAAAAATATTTTCCCACAATATCTGCCAAGGAAAGTGCTCTGATACCACTTGTTAAGAACCAAATATTGAATACAAAATCACCACAAAATATATACAAGAAAAATATGCAAAATCTTCTTTATTACTATCAAACCCTTAGGGTATAGCAACACCATACAATGGATTCTATTATGGAAGGGATCCTCTCTTGTTCACTTGCCTCTTCGAGGGGGAATCCTTCTATTGAGCTTCAGCTTCAAACACAATATGTATCTTCATGTCTCATTACATTGCTTGAACCCCTTTATATAGTGCTATCATCACCTAAGAACATTCTAGAGGAGGAATCTTCTAGAAGTAGAACCTTCTAAGAAGTCCTCTTACATTTATTATATCTAATTACCCATTTATTATATCTAACTACCATAGTGGGCCTTATTTAATAATATAGTGGACCTAGTCCACCTTACATTGAATGAACCCCACTATTATCACTGTTTGCACCCAATTCATCACTAAGTGAGCAAATAAAAGGTGCTTACATGACCATTTGGGTTCTGCTAGGCATGACAGTTGTAAAAGGAAAGGTTAGAAAGAGAAACTACAAAGTTATAAACAAGAATTAAACTAAAACAAGCTAAGACTATGAGCATATAAAAAAAATGAAAAATAAATACAAATGGACCAATATCACCAATGTATAAGCTGATCTATTGATGAAATCCAAAGGCACAATGAAGAAAGGGAACTTGGGTCCCTTCTTTCTCCAATGGAAGGCTCTTGAGGCCCTCACAAGCTTTCTCTCCTTACAATGAAAAGATGAAAATGTGGGTGAAAGAACTACAAGATTATCTACTCAAGAGAGAGGTGGATAGCTCTTGTGAAATGATGCCTATGTGTTCTTTTCAAAGAATGAGTCCTTGACAATCTTGGCAGCATAACAATACATAGAATTCCTTGAGAAAGTGATGGTTATTCATGGCTTTTTATAGCCTAGCATTGGGTGATTATGTAACCTCTTTGGAGTGTGAAAAGGGGCTCTTTAGGGCTCAATTAGGTCTTTGACCAGCCCACCATGTGGATTGAGCTCGGATTTGGTGTCAAATCGACTTGGGAGCTGATCCATTAGTGGTTGGGAGGCTGACCAATTTCAATAAATGCGTCGTTTAGTAGGTGCACGGGTTTTTCGCCCAATAGATGTGCATCGTGTGCGCATGCGCGCATTGTACGTTGTTGTTCCACACGTATGCGTGTGCACCCAGATTCTGTAAAGCGCCCTTCAATTTTTTGGTCACTTGGTATAGTTTTTGACCCTTTTGCAATGCTGTGGAATTAATCCTGTGCCATGAATGACTTCAGTCCTATTTTGATGATGCGGAGTTATTGTCGCCATGTGTGGACGAAATTTCAGTGATAACAGATGCCCCCTGATGGATGAGGTTAGGAGCAAAATGTATAGCCGAAATCCATCAAAGTTTCTTTTATTGAGAGTGGGACTATGTAGAGAAATCCTTTGGAGAAGAAAGGAACCTGTAGAACCCAACCTTCCACAAGGTGCGTAATAATATACAAGTGTGTACAAACGAGGTGGGCATGCCCCATGCTCGTGTAATGTAACTCTGAAAAAATATGACTGAAGGGTTGGTGTAGATGACTGCAGCGCCCTCGAGGGCGGTAATGATAAAGGCAAAATAAAATTCAGCAACGGAACGTACTATGAACAATAGGCAATGATCGCGGTAATAAACAACGACGATGATGTGGGCATTGATGGCCCTACCAATTTCAGAGGTCTTCGGCAACTGATAAAAAACTGCAACAGTCGCAAAGTAAGACCCACTGCAGCATGAGAAAGTATTGGCATCGAATGTTGTGGGGGTCAACGACATCAGGGAGCAATGGTGTTTCCCCCTGTGCCATCTGAGATATCTCATTGAATGGGAAATGAGAATCAAGATACTGTCGCCCTTCTGGAAAATTGTGCTGATGTCGACAAAAGGGGGACGCGACTTCCAGAAGCAAAGGGCTTCGCGGAATCTACTGTGGTGAAGAAGTGGCAGAGGTACATGGACGAAGTCAAGAAGTGGGAAGACTCCAGACTGCCCTTGGTTGGAGGGTGTATGATATAAGGCGTGGCCGCAATCGTGTGACAAGATCAAGTGTCAGGGGGATGACAAGATCAGGGATAAGTTGTGCCAGAGGCGGGACAAGGTGAACAAATTCAGAGGATAAATGATAAGTGAGTTGGGTAGTACTCTGAAGATATAGGCGATGCCGGCGAGGGTAAATGAGAAGTAATGCTCCAACCAAGGGTGACATGGGTTGTGTATGGTCAAAAAAGAAAAGTAGGTCACCAACAATGACGACGAAAGCAACGAACTGGAAATAAAGGCGTTTGTACAATAAATAAGGAATAATGTGGGAAAAATGTACAAATACAAAAACAGGTGCCCCAGTGTGAAATGAGTGCCCCAGGGAGGGCAGAAATTTCTTGGAAAATTGATGAAGGGTGGGGGCCCCGTTGGTGAGTTTTTGTATGAGGTAGGTGAAATGAAGATAGGTTCGTAGATGGGAAAAATTGATGGTGGATGAAATGGTGGGTTCGTGATCCTGCGGAGGTGCAGGTAAAAAGAACATAACCATAAAGTGATGATATGGGATTCCATATGGGAAGCTAGAAAAAATGAGGAGAAGAAGTATGTGGTTAATCTGCAACATGATGAAAGACTATCGGGACTCCCATCCCAAAAGGGTAATGAAGAACAACATGAGTGTCAAAAGTGCCAAAAGATGCTATGAATGGGACAACTCATGTGGGTGAGAATGCTACCGGGTGACAGTACTGAAGATGCAACTGGAGGTGTGAGTACTGCAGAGCCGGGAATGAGTATCCTAAAGGATAATATCAGAGGGTGTGACTGGAAATGTAAATGCAATACAGCGGGAAAGACTACATGCCAGTGTTGAGTATATACCTGAAGGAATAATGTGAAGAGATGATGATCAAGTACCTGCACAGAGAACAACCGAATACCCAAAGTGAACAATATCTGAAGAGAATCAAAAAAATGAACATGTATTAGATAAATGTGACAATGCGTGTGTGTACTTGGCCATGATATGAAAAAAAGGCACCCTGGGGGCTCAGGATGAAAAGCGGCCCAGAGATGGCTATGATGTAGGTGGCGGGACGCTAATCCCGTGGCTGAAGACGGTTCGAAAAATGGACGTCGTGGGCTCCCGGAATGGTGAGTGGAAGTTTGGAAAAAGGCCTATATATAGCTGTAGGGCCCACATTGCCACCTCATTTGTACCTGCTGCTACAGTGAGTTTTCGAGCAGATTCATAGGATATTGGGTGATTCAGGGAGCACAAGGTATCCGATCGATGGTGTGCGAGTTGCAGGTTAGTGGTCTGAGCATCCTGCATAGAAATAGGTTTCTAATTTTTGGGCAGGTTAGGTACGGGGGGGCCGTACAAGGGGTTTTAGGGGGTTTTGACTAGGGTGTGGGCCCACATGTGCGAGCTATTCAGTGGAAGGCGCACATACGTGCACGCCTGTCCACTGAATAAGCGCGCAGTGGTGTGTGTGATGTGGAATTTAAGGCGCACCCTAGGGGCGCGCCTGTGAGGTGGACAGGCGCGCACTAAGGCGCGCATGTGGGGTGTATAGGCGCGCATGAGAGCGCACCTGTATGGATAATAGGCGCGTTCTGGTGCGCGCCTATGAGACAAACAGGCGCGCATATGTGCGTGCCTGTATAATGAACAGGTGCGCACGTGTGCGCGCCTGTGGGTGGGAAAACCACGCCTAGGAGGCAAGGTTGAAGGGTGAAAAGGGGAGTCTTTTTTATGCATTTGGTGTTTGCATACGTTGATATAGGTCTCTGTGTTGTGTGTAGGTGGCTAGCAGTGACCATGGATGTGCGATGGCGCGAGCAAGACTGGTCGCAGCTGCGAGATGCTGTGGCCAATGCAACGCCTGCAGTTCGAGCGTCTTTAGCAACCAGTGGGTTGCTAAAGTTTTTTGAGTGCCCTTTGATACGGGCACAGGAGTATTTACTCCAGTTCCTGCTCCAGATGTGGAGCCCGGGTCTGCACTGCTTCCTCGTGCGAGGAGAGAAGATCCCCTTCACTGTGGTGGAGGACATATATATCTTGACTGGGCTCCCCTTTCGGGGAACACCGCTGCCGGCAGAGCCTGTGCTGCCGAGGGATACTCGCTTGGCTGATGTCGCCGAACGATATTGCTCAGGTGAGAACTACATGTCTGGGACTGTAGTGAGTATCAGTGGGTTGGATTCCCTATTGCATCGTTGCATAGCGGCGATGATTGTTCGAGTGTATGGGTCATGAGCTACCCACCGGATCAGTGGTGGCGAGATGCTAGTGATGGAGAGGGTGGTGGTGGGTCGTGAGCGGTTCACTTGGGGTTTGAAACTGCACGCACGGATGATCGCACAGCTGGACCGTTGTCGGTCCATAGGTACCGGGGAGTTCGCATTCAGCTCAATCCTGGTAGCCTACTTCTTGGAGAGGGTGTCGATGCTGCGCCCGAGGGTGCTACTAGAGGCACCAGGGGTACGAGAGTCGCGCTTGAGGTGGTGGTCATCATTTTTGGTTCTCCACGGTGGTGGTGAAGGTGGGCACTATTTCACGGTGTAGGCGACGCAGATATGGTGGTAGATGTCACAGGTTATACTCCAGTTCCCCTATGTTGGGGTGGACTTCCGGGGGGACCTGGACATGGTGTTGCCTCCTGGGGAGGTGTTCGACCATCGAGGTATGTTGTGTATGTGTATGTCATGATTTTATGTTAGCTTTTGATATATCAGTTCATATGTATGATGTATAGATACTGATATGATCTGTTGTTTGTTGTTTTTTTGTGTTTGTGCAGATTTGGCACCTCGTGGGCGCGAGGTGGAGTTGTATAGAGTGTCGGTTCAGAGGGAGCCGGAGAGACCTCCACGTGGAGAGAGGCGGCGATGGGATGAGGCCGCTGGGTGACCTGCAGAGCCTGAGAGGGAAACAAGGAGACGTCAATTCAACGATCCTGGTGCAGGGCTGTCACATGCTCCTCCGGCGGCAGTCGGAGTGGATTTGGATGATCTACGCCGTCATCTAGAGATGGTGCTGTAGGACGTGCCTGAGGGCATGTGGATCTATATCTAGGATGAGGGGTTCCTGGAGTAGTGGATAGGGTTACCGCCACCATGGTGGGGGATAGTGCGACAAGCAGCTGTGCTCGCCGCGATGACTAGTGGACGCCTGCCGCCAGGGCAGGAGGGTCCTGCAGGTGTTCCACCACCACCGCCTGGGGCAGGTGGTGGGCCACCACCTCCTCCTGAGGGAGGGGCAGTTGGGGGTGCGATAGAGGCAGCCTGATGGATGTATGTATATTGTATACCTTTTTGATAGGCTGGTGAGCCAAGTTTTGTACCGAGATGTGGCACTGGCCTGTGGGCATATGTATTTTTTGTATGTAAACATTCAGATGGCCTGATGGGCCCACATATATATATATATATATGAGTATACATGTTGTTGAGATCCAAATGTGTTTTACATGTGTTTTGTGTTAATGATGATGATGTCTATTCTATCTATATGCTGTGACAGGATGTATGAGATGTTTATGTATGTGTAGCTTGATGTGATATATGCCAATCTAACACCATGTTAGCTATTTCATCTATTGTTTGATTCAATTCTCTTGGAATATGTGTAAATGTAATGGAATCAAAATGTAGAGATAATAATCTAACCTACAGGTATTTGTGAAAGAGGCATGGATTGCGTACACGATACACATTGTTGAGCTAGAGAACGACGAGTTGGGAGTCGAGGAAAACGCTAAGGTGACGAACATGATGATGTTGGGCATCAGTCAGGAGGTCGATGACAACAGTGTATTCGGCTTGGTTATTGGTTGCTGGTCCTAAACATATGCCACTGGAATGTAGCAGTTCATGTGAAGGGGTGTAGAGAGCCTAAATAGCCGAAGTGATATTTTGCGTCCAACGGCTGGTGCCGTCGGCATAACCGATGTGGTAAGCTGGTGGAGGATTCATCTGTCAATAGCACAAAGGATAGTTTAGATGAGGGAAAAAAAAGATTAAAAATGCTAGAAAAGAAAAAGAACCTAAAGTAGCATGACTACGTTTAAGCATAAAATTTCTTGAGGTATAACCCATTGACGGGTTCTTTGAGCGAGAGGCCTTCGGGGGAGGCCAGAATGTATGCGCCTTTGGTGAGGCAATGTTGGATGATGTAAGGGCCATGCCAAAGTGATTCAAATTTGTCGTGGCCAAAGGTATCATGAGCGATATCATAGGCCAGGACAAGGTCGCCTTCGTGAAATGATCGAAGGTTGACATGGCGATCAAAGGTAGCCTTGGATCATTTTTTAGCTGCCTTGTTGTTCTGTAATGTGGATCGATGATCCTCATCCAAAGACTCCAAGTTCAGCAAGCGCTGCTCCATTGGAGCAGTGTCAAGTAAAAGTTCAATTGCGGTGCGAAGGGTGGAAATTTCGCACTCGATGGGAAGAGTTGCCTTGACCCCATGGACTAAATGAAATGGCGTGAAACCTGTAGTGGTCTTTACTGTCATTCGATAAGTCCATAGCGCAGAAAATAACATATGATGCCAATTGGTTTTATGTTTATTCACCGTGCGCTGTAACATGGTCTTGAGGACTTTGTTCACTGCCTCGACCTGTCCATTTGATTGAGGGTAGTATGGTGAGGCAAACTCGTGAGAGAAGCCTAACCGAGATGAGAGTTCGACGAAGATCTCATTCTCAAAATGTTTCCCATGATTGAAAACTAGTTGGAGTGGTACTCCAAACTGGGATATGACGTGGGTGAAGAAAAAACACACTACAGTGTCAGCGGTGTTGTTGAAGGTGGGCATAGCTTCAGCTCATTTGGTGAAGTAATCGACGGCGACAACAATGTATTTGTGACCATTGCTGGAGGGGGGATTACAAGTCATAAAGTTAATGCCCCATCTACAAAAGGGGCCTGCAGTGATGACCGGGTGAAGAAGAGCAGGGGGAGCACGGGCTTTGTTGGCATAGAGCTGACATTGCTCACATCGTTTCACAGCATGAATGCAATCATGAAACAACGTAGGCAAAAAGTAACTGGCCCGGATAATCTTTTGAGCCTTGGAAATGCCCGAAAGATGGCCCCCACAGGCACCACTGTGGCAGTCGTTTAAGACTCTGTCGGCCTCATCAATAGTCAGGCAGTGATGAAGAATGGTGTCGACACCCCGCTGATATAGGATGTCACCGATGAGGAGATAGCGGGGGGGCTGATGGCGAATGCGTCGACGATCATCTCGTGAGAGGTGGTTACCGAAATTTTGAGTTCGTAGGTAGACGAGAAGGTCACCATACCAAGGATTATCAGAAGCAATGTAAAAGAGATGTTCGTCAAGAAAGTCAGTATTGACGAGGGGACTGGGTGTGTCAGAGGTAAGGGCCATGACAAGTTCGGCTAGAACAAGGGCCTTCTTACTCTTTGGTGTTGAGAACTCAAGGTCGTATTCCTGAAGGATAATGATCCATCGAGCGAATTTTTCGTTAACTTGGCGACGACTGAGTAAGTATTGCATAGGGTTGGAATCTGCGATGACCTTGGTGGTGCGAAGCAGAATGTAGTGGCGCAGCTTCTGGACTGCGAGGAAAATGACAAGAGCGAGTTTCTCTTCATGTTTGTACTTCAGGGGTGGTCCTGAGAGGTTCTTACTGACATAGTAAATGACGTGTTCATGATTGTCATCTCCGAGCTGGATGAGGACGCCGGCTACTGATACAGCTGATGCCGATACGTAGAGAATGTAGTCGCGATTGTAGTCAGGTGCACTAATCAAAGGTGCACTTGAAAGTGTTGTTTTAAGATCGTCAAACGACTATTGGGCATAGTCGTCCCAGTGAAAATGGATGTCGTGACGTAGTAAACGAAGGAAACCATGTGCGCGGATGGCGTAATCAGGAACAAAGCATCGCAGAAAATTAGCTTTGCCCTGTAGACTCTGCAGTTGTCGTAAATTTCGAGGAGGTGGAATTTCGGTGATAGCTTTGACTTTAAGGGGGTCCACGGTAATATCGCTGTGGGAAACGATAAAACCGAGGAGGTGCCCTGCGGTGACATAGAATACACACTTGAGAGGGTTCAAGCGAATGTTATACTGACGACACCGTTGAAAGATGATTCGTAAATCATTGAGGTGTTGGGTGTGCTTCTTAGATCGAGATGTGAGGTCGTCCAAGTAGGCGAGGATAATGGCAGCCAGATCATGAAAGATGTATTTCATCGTGCGCTGGAAGGTTGCGCCGGTGTTTTTGAGGCCAAAGGGCATGACACGATATGAAAACGTACCCCATGGGGTAATGAATGCGGTTTTATACTGATCGGCTGGGTGAATCTGAATTTGGTTATAGCCAGAGAATCCATCCATAAAGGAAAGAGCCTCGTGGCCGGCGCAGTCATCGATAATTTGATCGATAAAGGGCGTTGGAAAATTGTCTTTAGGACATGCATTATTGAGATCGTGAAAGTCGGTGCAAACGCGAATGGTGCCCTGTTTTTTGTCGACGGGTACAGGGTTGGAAACCCATGAAGTGTAAGCAATGGGGTAAATAAAGTCGGCCGTACGTAATTTGTCAATTTCGGCTTTGATAGCCGCGGCTTTGGTTGGGTGTAGCGGTCGCTGTTTCTGGTGAACTAGTGTGATGTCAGGCCAGGTGTCGATGCGATGCTCAACAATAGATGGGTCTAGGCCAGGAATCTTTGTGTATGACTGGGAAAAGATATCCTGATATTCTTGGAAGAGGGATTTATATGCCGCAATTTCCTGAGGAGTGCAAGCTGCTCCAATGATGATTTCTTCGACAATGCCATCTTTAATGGAAATGTCGACTTTGATGGTGGGGGAAATGTTGGCCAGATTACCTTCTTCAAAAGCGTCGGGTGCAGGAATGGGATTGTTGAACCAATCGATAGGCCCAGGTGGGATAAAATCTTTGGTTTCGACTGCGTAAATGGGATTGTGGCTAGGAGGCATGGGGGCTTCCTGCGGAAGGAAGAGAGCACGATGATGTAGTGCATCCCAGGGAGAGTCCGGGCGTTGTAGCTCTTCCAGTATTTCCTCATCATTTTGGAAACGACGTGAATATAAGGGGTCATAAGGAGTGATCTCATCTCTAGGGTGATTGCCCCCTGCTGGGGAAGCAATGGGAGTGGTACAAGCAGATGATGAGGGTTCACTCATCATGAACCATATGTTGAAGTACTGAGGGGTACCCGTAGTGGTTGGATGGAGAGTCTCCGTTGGGGAATGAGCAGGAGAGTTGGGGGGGTTGCAGGGTAAATCCTCAGAGACGTCATTTAAGAACCAAGGAGGTGTTGGGAGTGCCTCGGGTTCTGGAGAAATGACATGAAGAGCCTTGAGTGATCAAGTAAGGTCAATTACCGCCACTGTGGGTTGGTGATGCAGGGCCAATCGACGTTGCCTATGTTCTATGATCATAGGACATTGGTAGGTAAAATGAGCCAATGAATCGCAAAGAGAGCAAGGGCATCTCATGCATTCATTGATTGACGTGGTGATATAGAGAATGTCAGTGATTTTTGTTGTGGAGGACGTGGCAGGGCATGGGTTGTTCTGAAAGTCTTGGCTTATGATAGCTAATTCCTGCCGGAAATGAGGCAGGGCTAGATAATGATGGGTGTAATGGCCATACTCATAACAGATGGCACACGCGAATTTGGTCCTCAACCCTTTACTACTGGAAGGTTGAGTGGTAGCAGTAGTAATGGGTGGTGTGGGGGTTGGATTGGGGGGAATCAAATTCCGTAATTCTGGTAGTGATTGGCAGTTGTTGGTTTGGTGACCCTCTTTGTCACACAATGCGCAAGGTGGTGAGATGCGCGGAGGAAGTGGAGATGTGGGCTCCTTATTCTTTCTCCTACCCCCAACTGTAGCAGGGGGGGTAGGGAGTATGGGGGTAGTGGGGGTAGTGGGAGTGAGGATAGGAATCATCATGGGGAGTCCTTCCTGTGGGCAAGGGACCATCTCAGGTGGATGTAAGTACCACACTGGGATTGCTAGCACCATATTGGGTAGGGTGAGCGTTGCGGCTACCTAGAAAGCTTCTATACCGGGTGGAGGGTAAAAGAAGGGAATTTGAGTGAGGGGTCAGGGAACTGTCTCCCAAATGGGATTAGGCCCTTGAGGGGGTGTGGATTCATGGACTGTGGGAGTTGACGAGTTCACAGGAGGCTCATGTGGGAGTGATGTTGTGACTGTTGAGACGTCAGGAATGACTCAAGCCTCCTGAGGAGGATGAGCATCCTCCGTGTGAGTTTTGTTAGAGGAAATGACGCATACATGGCTAGGGGGAAGGAGTGGTGGTGCTCCATGGTACATCCCTAACAAGGATGGATCTTTGAAAATACCAGGACCCATCTCGATGAGTGGATATACGTCTTTGTTAGTGTGAATGAGAGGAAGAATGTTATCAAGATTGGCAGATGGGTTAGGCTCGTAATGCGAGACTTGGTTAATGGTCACAATATTTCCGTTGTGGGGGAACATGATTGTCCTAAAGACTGATGATGCCACTGCCTTCATATCATACATGTAGCTACGTCCGAACAAGATATTGTAATCGAGTTGAGCGTCGATAACTTCAATGTCAAGGAGAATATTTTTTCCCCCTAGTTCCATAGGGACATTTTGGAAGAGCCCTTCAGGAGATGATGGTCATCCATCATAGGCTTGTAATGTGATGGCAGAGGGTATGAGTTCTGGGGAACCAAGTTTCTGCCATATGGTTTTGGACATGATACATGTAGATGCCCCTTCATCGATGATACACCGATGGATGGTGATGTTCCATATTTTTACTAGTAGTTGAATAGCAACTGCGGCGGGAAGACGTGGTTCGCAGCTATCAAGGTCAAAGGTGATGAGTCGAGTATCGACGGGGTCAACTGCCCCTAAGGTAGAAAGTAGTGATTTCCGTTGAGTGGGACAAGTCTGGAGTACTTCCAAAACTGACATGGTAGTCAGGGATTGTGCAAAGTCGTCTACCAAGCTATAGTTATGAGCAGCCTTAGCTTGTGGGTTGTGAACATTCCTACGCAAGGGGATGCGAGGGATGAGTAATGGTGGTTCGGACAAAGGGCGAGGGATCATCAACGGGGGTCCCGTCGGTGTAGGGTTTGTCTCTGAAGAGATGGGAGTAGACTCAGCTGTTGTAGGATACTAACGATTGCGTGTTTGCAAAATAATTTCTTCCTCACTGGTGAGGAGAATTGTTCACTCTATTGGATTGTTGGGATTATGGTATTGGCCCACCTGAGGTGGGGGATGTTGTGTGTCCTGCTGGGTGTTTATGACACCTTGATGTGGGATAGGATTTTGCAGTATGGCGGGAGGGGGTTGTTGCGCATATTTTTGTTGTGCCTGTTGGGGGGCAGGTTGCGCTGGGGAGGGGGGAAGGCTCCCAGAGTCTTTCAACCTTTTGAAATCAGCGATTTGGGGGCAATGGTGAGTGTAATTATCGTACATGCCACAAAGAGCACAAGGGTGGATGGTTTTAACATTATTCCTCCCTTGGCGTTTGTTGTTATTGCCCCCCTGGGGGTTTTGGTTTCCTTGGTTCTGGTTGTCCCCAGTGGGTGGATGCTATGGGGGTTGATTCCGGCCTTGACCAGGATTGTTGTTATTCCTGTTCCTTCCTTTCTTCTTGGTGTTGTTCGAAGGGTGAGTTGGGTTGGCTGTGTTCAACTGTTCAAAATTTTGGTATTGTTGAGCAGCAGAGGGTTGAACAAAGTTTACCCCCGCATGAGGATGTGGGGGAGCCATAGGTTGTGGAGGACTCGGAAAGGGAAAGTATGGATTTTGTGGTGGTACCAATCCATAGGGTACATAGGAAGGCATCGTGCTTTCACTAGTACTATAAGATGATGTTGAGGAGGTACCACTGGTTGTGGGAATAGGTGGATGTATGGGAGGTGTCGGTGGTGGTCCACTAATGGGTGGAGGTATAGCAACAGGATACGGATGTTGATAAGGGGGTGGGGGGAAATAAGGAGTGCCCCCATATGCCGACGGGTATTGAGGTGTTCCATACATCAGTGGTGGTTGGGGTTGTGGACCATGGTGTGTGGTGGCACCTATTAGTCCATCTGCTGAGTGAGACATCCGAGGTTTGTCCTGGCCAAATGGCACAGGTTTTGGAAAGTCAGGAAGTATTGTGTACAAGTATCCTGATTGTGCATAAATGAGGTCATATTGTTGAGCCTTGCTGATGGCTTCCTCTTCAGATTGGGGGAAGGTGGAAGCTACATCCTTACCAAGGAGAGCGACAAGTGATCTAAGAAACTAGTCAAGACATTGTTGTTTGGTGGTTTCTGCTTTACACAAACTACATCACCTACGCCACTCATGAATGTGGTCAGCAATGTGGGTGGCTGAGGACTGTTTGAAATTAGACAGTAGTTCAAGGCCATTGTCATGGCAGATGGGTAATTGGAAGAAATTTAAGAATGCTTTGGCCAAGGATTCAAAGGTCGTATGGGACCCTGATTAAGTGTGCGTTGAAATAATCATAGTCTGACGGAATCCTCCATGATGCTATTGGAAGAACACCATAGATGAAAGGTCATGACATGATTGGCGGGGTCATCCCCTGCCTTTCCTTCAAAATTTGGTATGTCTAAAGGAAGTTTGGTTGGCATTGCAGGCCATGTGGCATCATGCAATATAGGATCATTGGTGAGCTTGGTGAGATCCAGAATGTTGAGAGAGGCCAGGTATGGCATCTGTAATGGGGTAGGAATGTTAGTTCCAGCCATGGTGTGTTGTGAACCTGACCCTTGATGGGGACTAGGTGGGATGGTGCTCCCTCCTTGAGAGGAAGTGGGTCCCCCGCTTCTGTGCAAAGGAGAGCGAGTGACTATATGACCTTGGGAAGTGGACCCAAGTAAGGTGGAACCAAGAAAAGTTGATCCTAAGATAGTGGCACTCACAGGAGTGTGTGAAGGAGGTATCGATGAATAAGTATGACCAGATACTCCCCCTAAAATAGGAGGAAGGTTGATCAAGCATTGAGAATGACGAGGGTTCTGTGGTTCCCCTATGATGTCAAACTGATTGTGTGAAAATGTGTGCAACAAATGGTGAGAGAAATGTAGAATCTAGAGTCTTTGCTGTGACTGTTTTACAAAATATATATACTGAATTCAAACTGCAATCAAATGTTCATCATACATAAATGAGAAAGAAACATATATGTGGGTAAGAGGGTTTTGTCCGCGTGGGGGAATAAAAAAGAAAGTAAATGCTCGTGTCCTAGAAGACGTAACGTCCTTCCTCTCAAAAAGCACTGGACCTTCCAATAGCTCTCAATAGTGGGCTCTGAAGTCACCGGAAGAGACACTAGTGAAGGATGAAATAACTGGTTATAATGAGGGGTAGAGGGGGCAATATCCCGAAAGAGCTGGAGATACTTCCCAATAGCCACACAAAATCCAATCAAGGTGCAATTGCAGCCCACAATTTCCACCTGGGTAGATGTCCTACAGTTGGTCACTAAGTACCTCGGTCCAAGTGCGGCATTTAGATTTTCGGCCTAAGAAATGGGTCACAGGCTGGATCCCGTCCAAGAGGTGGGTGCCCTAAGGGGGGACACACAGAACAACTGGACCTTGGTCTTCGACCCTTCACGGGTATCTCCCTGCCTTATGGTGATTGGAACACTGTACTTGGAGGATTTGAAAGTTCCCTATTCGTCAACTTCTATGTTTGAAATTGTGAGAACCAGATAACGGGGGGTTATTTGGATGCCTACCTTCGAAATCCTACCTAGACTAAAATTTTCTTTTGGCACCTCCTGTGGAGGACAACTTAGTGAGTTGTTAGAAAGATTTTAGATGAACTTGTTTTGTGAGGCTGGGGGTGAAAACCAACCTCGTTTGATTAAAAGTGGGAGTGGATAGTC
>ML785607.1:782166-793274 GCA_009831015.1 Picea engelmannii | reverse complement strand
TCGTGAATCTTCTCACACAGTGGAGGATTCAGAGCTCCGCCGGTCACGAAGGCTTCTGGGCCTACCGCCGGTGATACTGGAGCCACCCCCGCCACCCTTGAGGCGGAAGTTAGACCACCGAGGGTCTTTCGAAGCAACCGGGGATTTTGATCCCGAACAACCCCCTGAGGAATCGAAAGCCAATCTTGGATTGGTTGAAACCTCAAACACTGATATTGGGCCGGACATTATTGTGCCAATTCAATTTTATGAATGCCTGTCAGTGCCTAACCCAGTTATGGAAAAAATCTCTAGGAATTCTTCCATTCCTATCACTATTGTTACCACAGGAGAAGCTTCTCCTAACTTGCCTTTGTCGGTGGTCCAGGCCACCACGGTCTCAGCCGCAACTACTTCGCACAGTGGACTGACGCCATCTATCGCGGCGGCCACACCTCTTTACACACCTAGTGCGACAGGTGCTCCGTTTTCATACGGTATGCCTAGTTCAGGTACCAGTCCTGTACTCACCTCCTCTACTTTACCGACTTTGGGTCTGGGGGCAGGGAGCTCTAATGCTCCTCTGCATGGTCAACTCGGGGGCATTCCTGTCCCTTTCAATTCTTTTCCTTACACTGGAGGTCATATCCTTCCTTCATCCCCTTCGCTTGGTGGATCGCATCAGCAGTCTGTCGGGCAGCCTACACACACAAGTCCTTTTGGAGCCGGGAGTCAAGGAACACCTGCACAAACTCAGTCGGTAGGTTCGTCACCATTTCTCTGGAATAGGACGTTTGGTAATAACACTTTAGCATCTGCTGCTTTCCCATCTGGGGGCACACCTATTTTTGGACAGTTTACGCCGGCACAGGGTACTATTCCTGCACTGGGGGCACATATACCAGGACCTTGGAACTCAGCACAAGGATCTGTTCCATCCTCTGGAATGTCATTCTGGGGTAATTCTTTCCATAGCCAGTGGAAACCCGGACAGACCTCTATGCCTCTTCCATTAGGACCGGCATGGGGTAATCCATCCCAAAGTCCATCAAACACGATGAACGCCCAACATCCTATGTCCTTCATAGGGAATCATCCAACGATGTCTCCTCAAATGCAAAACCCTTACGCTGGTCAAGGCAACGGTTTCTACCAAAACCCTGGCCAGCAACAAAACTTTTCCTGGCAACCTAGTGCCAGTCAAACCCCAGGACCCTTTTATCCTAGCTATCAACAGCAACCTAAACTCCCTTTCTTGGCAACGTTACACTTTCTGAATTTAACACGATTGTTGAATGATACTATCTATCACGATCTGCGTTGGCCTCCTATGCCGACGAAGTTGCCTTCAGACATCCCAAAGTTTGAAGCCAAGCCTAATGAAGATCCAGGTGATCACGTGACCACTTTCCACTTGTGGTGTTCATCTAACTCACTGAAAGATGACTCCGTCCAGTTGCGATTGTTTCAATGCACTCTTATTGGGAGTGCCACGAAATGGTACATAGAGCTCGATCGTTCACGATATTCCTTTTTTGGCGAACTGGCTATGGCTTTCCTTAACCATTTCCAGTTACCTGTGAGATACGACGCCGACATAAAGTTGCTAGCCAATTTCGAGCAGACGTCAGCGGACCATATCTCGGATCATATTCGAGAGTGGCAACGCCAAAAGAGTCTTATCAAGGTACCTGTCCCACCAGCATTCCTTCTTGAGTGGTTCCTTAAGTCTTTAGTTCCGCAGTTATCCAAAGACGTCACAACTTCAGGGGTTTTCTCCGAGGAAGAGGCCATCATGAGGGCTCAACAGTTTGATCTTATCTATTTTCAGTCTGGTCTATTGTACACCATCCTGCCGGATGCACCACAATCGATTCTGGACAAAACCAGACAGAGAGCCGAACCACATGCCGATGGTATAGTTGGTTCGGCACAAACCAAGCCCACTGAGAAATTGACAAAACAATTGCAGCAGTTATCTATACAACACTCAGCGGCCAGCCAGACTACTTCTTTGGCTGCTCCTCCTACTCAAACGTCAGAAGTACACTCCATACAGACGACTAACCCAAAGGCCAACCAGCAGCCCGAGGGGAAGAAAAAACAACACAAGAAGAGTAAGGGGGATAAGAAACCAAATGATAACACTGGCGAGGGCACCATAGAAAGGAAGAAGGCGAGGTACCCATGCAACTTATGTGCGGAAGACCACCCAACCCATCTATGCCCTCGACTTGCAGAGGCCCAAAAGTTTGTCACACAGCAACAACAAGCTGTGCTAACTAATCCCTTTCAACATGGGCAAAATTTAACTCAAGCCTCTGCAAGTATGGAGGGAGGCAGCCAAGAACACTGCCCTCCCCCCAATAATTCATCTTTTGCGAATGTATATATGATGAAAAGTGACGCTTTCATAGCGACTAGAGCTCACGATTATAGCAAGCCAAGTGCCTCTGAGAAGGGAAAAGAAGCCAAGATCCCATCTCTTCCTCTACAGATCGAGAAGACATTGGGTGAAATAATGACTCGCATCCCCAAAGGTGCGTTTAAACGAGCTTCTCATAATCCAAATGCAAGGGCCGCCCAGAACTACTTTGTGGTAGAAGATTTGTCACAAACCCCTTGTGCTATGTCCTCTTTGGAAGTCCTCCAAAGTTGCCCTGCTCAGAGAAAATCCTTGTTGACTGCTTTAGGCTCTACTGAGACCTGTAACCCGGGAACGATCATGTTAGATACGACTGACTTGAAACCTCGTTTGCCTTACCACGTTGCGTTTCAGATAGTAGTGGCTCACCCCACGAAAACTTTTACATGAAATATATTTCGCACGGTGGTAGATGAGGGTGCTTCGACTTGCGTTATGTCGTTAGCCTACTGGAAAGCCATTGGTCAACCTGAGTTGTCTTCGTCACCTACTCTCCTCACTGTGTTCGATGGTCATTCTTTCCGACCGCATGGCATCATCCCTTCTTTCCCTGTGCAGTTAGGGGGGAAGACCGTGTGCGTCGAAGTAGAGGTAGTCGATGTCCCCATCGATTACAATCTATTATTGGGTCATAGTTGGACTTATGCAATGCAAGCGGTGGTTGCTACAATCTTCCGAGTCCTATTGTTTCCCCATGAAGGCCGGATAGTAACTATTGATCAGTTGTCCTTCTCTCGACCTGACCCAGCCTTGGGGGCATCCATGGTTCCCATGGTAGATAATACTCAAGTCGGTGTCATCAACATAGGAGTTGGTTTGTGCCCATCGTTGATGGGTACCTTCGACTACCCACCTCCTCAAGGCGATGTCAAGTTTATATCGAACCACCACAAGGCTGAGATTTTCCATATTTCATCGTTTCACACGACTTACTTTCAGGATCCATGGAATATTCCTTCCCCATCAGCCACGATGGATGAGACAGGGCAAGTTGGCATGGCCATGCCCTTGTCGGCCGCTGAAGTAGCGTACTCTTTGGTCCAACAAGCTTCAGCTACTCCTGATCCGATTCTCGCACCAGATTTGGATCCACTCCTCGAGCCTATCTGGGCTCAGGATTCTCTTGTCAACACCGATTCGTTAGACTTAGTCTTGCCTTCTGACGAAGCCATAATCGAAGCAATGACTGGCCTGGACAAACCCTGGGATGATCTTCATCACAGATCATATTTCCTTCCAGAGTTACACCGAATCGCGGCAGGAGAATTCACTATCACCATGACGGGAGATCAGTCTTGTCCCATTAACCTCTTAGCTACACATGATATTTATGCTGAAGGAAATATGGTGACTATCGTTGAAAAGATACCAATCAATATCTCCCGAAACCCTGGCATCATGGAAAATGTCTTCGTCGGAGCAGATTTCTCCCCCAAGGAGATTCAGATTTACACTGATCTTTTTAAAGAATTCCGCGATGTTTTTGCCTGGTCTTACGAAGCGATACCTGACATCGACCCACAAAGTGTCGATCATGGGATACCTTTGTTGTTCTTCAAGCTCGCTTTGAGACCCAAAAGAAACATCTGACGAGACTGTATTTATGCTTTTCGATCTTGTCCGGATTAACTGAGAAAAGTAACCATTATGGAGTCTTCTTTAAGCCCTTTTCAGACTCCTTAAAGATGAAAATATTGCCGAGTGACCTTGTTTCTTCACACTCGTTAAATTGGTCCAGAAGAACATTCCTTAAACAGATCTCCTTTTAATCCCTTTTCAGACCCTCTAAACATGAAAAGATTGCCGAGCGATCTTGTGACCCTTCACGCTCGTTAAACTGAAATTTGAAGTCACGTCTGTCCGATGGTAGTTTACCCCTTTTTCGGTCCGGACGATCAATTGTACGAACAAAGGAGCGCTCTAGAGAATTTCCATTCTTTAGAAGAGTATCCTCAGGTATAATTTTATTCCTTTTTTGGGCCTGAGGGACTAAATTTACGAAAAAGAAACCCCCCTCGAAGTCCATAGTTAAGATATTTTCAGACTCCCTAAAATTGAAAATATTGCCGAGTGACCTTATTCTTTCACACTCGTTAAACGGTCCAGAAGAACCTTCCTGTCGGAGTCCATAGTTAAGATTTTTTCAGACTCCTTAAAATTGAAAAAATAGCCGAGTGATCTTGTCTTTGTCACACTCGTTAAAATGTTTTTGAATTGGCGTCTAGTCGGTGCTAGTTTATCCCTTTTTCGAACTGACTAGACTATTGATGAAAAAGGTGCCCCAATGGAGTTTCCTTTTATGATTTTTTCAGACTCTCTAAACATGAAAAAATCACCGAGCTTCCCTTCTTTGGGCTCGTTAAACTTACATCGAAGGACGTTACCATTGTGTGTTCTATCAACCGCATCTGCATCCTTTACCTTTCAACCTAGTAACAGTTTGCCTTTGCGTCTTAACACCTTTGGCCATTGGAGGATTTTTCCTGAGTATCATTTCCTAGAACATCAGTCTTTTCCTTGTGCCTTGAGCTTGTGTGTTTGCTATGCTCGTTCCTCCACTATAACATAATATTCTTTTATTCTTTTTCAAAATATTCAAAAAGAACAAAAAAAAATTAAATATACCCCAAAAAGAGGATGGGAAAAGTATTTTCTTTATTGGAAACATTATGAGTCGCCCTTGGATAAAGAACATCTGTCCATTTGATTCATCAGACTTTGGGATTTATCATGACCTTAGGTAGCCTTGCTCACTATATTGAGTCGTGTCCTCCACCGTTTGGTTACTCTTCCAAACATATGGAGAGTTTGCGTTGCCTCCTGCTTCGTAGACTTATGATTAACAGATATGTTGCCTGAGTCCTATCACTTGTCGTGCTATTGTCCAAGGGAAGGTTGTTACTTAGCCTGAGTCGGCCACTCTACAATATGTCTCTTTTCCACATACCCGTCCATCCTGAACGTCCAATCAAGTCTTTGTTTGAAATCAATGAAGCCTTTAGTCCGATCATCAAGATTATCAAATCTGTAACCGATGAGCCGTCGAAGACCTCTGGGTAGTGTAGTCGTACACTCATATTACACTCCTACCCGAGTCGTGAAGATTTTGAAGTTGTTGCTCGAGCTCTGAAGTACAGCCATCAGGCCAAGACAGCTTCTGAGAGATGGATACCTCCTATGTATATCTTTCTGATTTCGAGATGTAGCTCCGCTGTGTATTGTTCACAGCTACTCTTTATATTTATTTGACATGGATCTACAGTGTATTTGATTGGTAGCCATGGTTCTGATTTATACCGAGCATGGGTATGCCTGCCTCGGTGAGACATTTGATATTTTTGCAGACGACACCTCCTGATTCCTGATTCCTGGGCTCACTCATTCAACATATCAGTACAGATTGGTAAAGAATTGGTAATGTATTTCAGCCATCAGATGCTCTTCTGACCTCACACATTAGGGGGCATCTATTATAACCCTAAAATGCACCACATAGGCTTACCTGGCATCATTCCAACTCATGCCTCTTCCTAGCTAAAGCCATGCTGAACAAAACCTCAAAAAACCACTTAAAACAAGCAACCTGTGCCCTAACCTAACACTGGGCGTGGGTGACCACTTTCTGGCCTTCTACTACATGCGGTGGACAGCGGGCTGGCCCACTACAACCCGCGTTTACCTAACAAAGCAAAAAATCAGGAAAGTTTCTGTTGGGACAAAGAGATTTTTGTCAGTTAACTGGAACTCCCAACCATGCATGGCCGAGAGTTCGCCAAAAACCCTAGCTCTTTCTAGCCTATAAAAGGAGGGGTAGGGGTACTATTCAAGGAGGAAAAATCATAGCAAAGAAACTCTGCCAAATTGCCAAGTCCGTTTTGTCCCAACCCTTTAGCCTTGCCTCAAGCTTTAGGAGAAATTCATGCAAAAGCAGTTGGAGGACAAAAGAAGAGGAGGAGCCCAGGATCAGGATCGAGGAACGGTGGTCGGTCTCTGAAATCATTGTAAGTTGATTCATATTGAGATTAATGAAAAAGATACTTTTCCCGTCCCGAATACATGAATCTTATCTACGTTATTTGATTTGTGTTTAATCTCTAACCCCCTAGTAGATCAATAGCATGCATGTGTAGTTTTGTCTTGATTGCAGGAAATATTTGTGGAAGGAGCAGCAACAGCAAGGGGATAAAGGCTCAACAGAGGATCTACTTCGACCGTCGATAAAAAGGTTAAGTTGATTCTTCCCATGTGTGCATGAGAAAAAGGGGTTATGGTTTTGGGTAGAAGGTTAAAAGTTAAGTCTTAAGGGTCATGATCTGCGTACAAGTTTAAAGCCCTAGCTTGTTAGTCCGTAGGGTAGAATACCCCACAACATTATTGCCAATCTTAAGATCTCTAGGACTTGGTCTTTGTTCACCTGTTCTTTGTGTTTTCTTATCCATGCTTTCTTACATCTGATATCAGTGTTCTCTTTCATGGAAGTATCGATCATGCTTCTACAATCACTAGCTATGTGCTCATAGTTATGACATTTGTAGCATTCAATGGTACGTGGGGCCACATAGGGATTTCTTGCTTGAACATTTCTTTTATAATCCCTGCAATCTACAACCTTATGTCCAAAGTTAGTACAATAAAAAAATGACCATAAAATAAATTTGCATACCTGGGAGTGAATGATCTTCTTTCTGGCGTAGTCCTTCCGATTTTTTTCATTGAATGATCATGATCATGATTGAATATTCTTTGTGGCTTGAACATGGATGGTTTTCTTGAAGATGTATCTTCAATAGTTTTCTTAGATTTTGGTTGATCATGATTCCTTCCTTTGACTACTTCTGCATAACTCTTTCTATTTTCTTCATTCTTGTTTTCTAGCAACCTAGAGTGCTTCTCTTCATTCTTTATAACTGATGTTGATGTTTATGTTTCTTCAACATTCTTGTTGAGCTTGACGATTTTAATTCTCAATGTAACAACTTCTTCTTCAAGATTATAAACTTCTTCTTCTTTCTTCATTATATGAGACTTCATGAGTTATTTTATTTTTTTTTCTTCTTCAAGATGAATTTTTAATGTGATTATTTCTTCTTCAAGTCCTTTCTCTTCTTGACCAAACTCTGCCTCAAATTGGTTTAGATCATTAATTCTTTCCTTAAGATGATCTCTTAATATCTTCTCTTTCGTTTTGTCTTCTTCCTTCTGTGATTCTATGTTGGCTTCCAAAGAATTCTTTTTATATTCAATATTTTATTCGATCTTTCTGGATTCTTCTAGCTGAGTTCTTAAGTTCTCGATGACCTGTTGGGCTTCTTTAAAAATGTGAACACTTTCCTTTTGTTTCATCAATTATTTCTTGAGTGACTTGTTTTCTTATCTTAGTTCATCTAAACCACTAATTAATATGATTCATAATTGTCTTCCTTTCAATTAGTTTTTCTGTCTCATTTCCTTCATGGCATTATATTTCAAGATGTCCATGTTTTTCACAATTACAGAAAAACAAAATACCTCTAGTGATTATGTACACTTCATCTTCGGAATCTGTTTGACATGGTGAACATAATTCTTCTTGATTTGTATCTGCATCTTCTTTGGCATTTTCTGAATCTGCGACGGGTGAATAATATATGTCATGTAACTTATCCCAAAGTTCTTTGGCTGATGGAAATTTATCAACCTTTTCTCTTACTGGATTAGGTTTTCCTTCCCAGATGAAATCCATTTCTATTTTTTTATTCTTCTCCAATTCCTTCTTGGCTGCAGCCTTTGACATTTTTGAACTATCATATCCTGTAACAACTGATAACCAAATATAATGTCCATGTGCTTATAAAAATACTTTCATCCTTTTGCTCCACATATCATACTTTAAGCCATTCTAAGCATTAAACATTGGTAATCCATTCTCAGAATAATCCATGATCTCCTTCCAATGGTTAAACTATTTCCTTAAGGAACCGAATCTGATACCAATTGTTGGATTACTGAGGGGGGGGGGTGAATCAGTAATAGAGAAATTCAATCCTTTTTAACCAAAAAATGCAAGTGTTATATCAATGTAGCACTATCATCTAATAGTTGCAGAGTAAATAAACAATGAACAAACAAGCAATCATACACATACACAACACACCAATGTTTTTATGTGGAAATCCAAAGTGGGAGAAAACCACATAATTCTTTTTCTTATATGTCTTTAAGAATTAAATCCATTGTAATCAACAACTTCCTTTGTTTTCCAGTTGCAACTAGAAGGAAGCTCCAACACCCTAGTTTCTCAAGCTACAACCTAAAGGAATCTCCAACTCCCCAATTCTTTGGCTACAACTAGGAAGGACACTACAACCCCCTAGTTTCTTAGGCTACAACCTGAGGGAAGCTCCAACTCCCCAATTCTTTGGCTACAACCAGAAGGAGGCTACAACCCCTTATGTTCTTCAGCTACAACCGGAAGGTGGATACAACCACCTGTCCTTTCCTCGTCCAATTTCCTTGACGTATAAGTAGAATGATGGAACCACTGTCACACTATCACTGTGAGATATAATATTGTAAACATGTACCAATCAACCTACACCAAACAACATGTACCAATAACCTGAACCATGCATCAACCTATACCTCAACCTGTACCATAAACAAGTGCATCAACTATGCACCTACCTATACCTCAACCTGTAATCAACATGTACCATAAACAAGTGCATCAACCATGCACCAACCTACACCTCAACCTGTACCATGAATAAGTGCATCAACCATGCACCAACCTCTACCTCAACCTGTACCATGAACAAGTGAATCAACCATGCACCAAACCTATACAAATAACCTGCCACAACAACCTCTCCAAAAAACCTATCACAACAACCTATCTCATTAATATTATCAACCAAATCAGATCCACTCACCAATATCAATCACCAAGACAACTCTCAAAAATGTGCATCAACCAAGCATAACACAACAACTCATAATCATCACCAAGATCAATATGTTTTTCTAGTAATATACCAATACAAGTATGCTACATCTGTTGGATTATTTAGAGGGGGGGTGAATCAGTAATACCATAATCATAAAAATTTTCTTCAAATGTTATATCAATGTAGAATTATTATCCAATAATGAACAATAAGAAATAAACAATCACACTTATACACAGTACACCGGTGTTTTATGCGGAAACCCAAATCGGGAGAAAACCACCGAATGTTTTTTCTTATATTTCTTGAAGAATTACATTCATTGGAAGCACCAACTTCCTTTTTTTTCCCGCTGCAACTGGAAGGAGGCTCCAACCCCCTAGTTTCTCAGGCTACAACCTGAGGGAAGCTCCAACTCCCCAATTCTCTAGCTACAACCAGAAGGAGGCTACAACCCCCAATGTTCTACGAATACAACCGGAATATGGATACAACCACCTATCCTTGTCCCATCCTGCCACACTAAAGTAGAAGTAAAATGATGGAACCACTGCCACACTATCACCGTGAGATATACCGCTGTAAACCTGTACCAATAAATATGAACCCTGCATAAACCATGTACCATAAACAAGTGAATAAACCATGCACCAAACTATAATCAACTTGTACTAATCATGTGTCAACTACTCATCAACTATGACTCATCAATATGTACGAACATCATCAAATATACACCTCATGTATGTGCACCAACTCATCAACTACTTGTCTCAACCATGTACTCAACATGTACCACAACCAAAATCCCTCATCAATTTCATCATCCAAATACTATTTGTAGCTCTGTAGTAGACCTGGTGTATATGATCACATTCCTGCAAACCTTCCTTAACTTTAAAAACAAGAGACTAGCATTTTCATCAAACTTTTCTTTAGTCTCACATGCCTAGTTTTGGATTAGTCAACAACCCTAACTTGAAGTAATCATAAATTTGAACCTGTAATGTATAAATATCTGAAATGGATACACAATTTTCTTCAGTGTGTTTAATGCAATTCCTCCAAGTGTCACTACTTGGAACCTCTCAGAAAAGGAGTTATAGCAAAAATGACATACCTTGTTGAATTCTGGCTTATTTTAGAGAGCGACCTTGTAGAGCATTCCCCGCACCAAATATTTTATGAAATGATATGAAAATATTACAAAACATACCATAGACTATAACCTAACCAACACATTTGGTCTCACTGAATTTGGATCTGTTATGAAGAAGTTATGACGTGTTTACCCGAAACACCTGACTTTGACTAGTTTCAGGACTGACCACAAACCCTATTTTCCACGGAGTGTAACTCCCAAAATAAAACGATCCACAAGATGAATTTTTATACACATATACTTGGATATGTTTTCTCACTTTCATATAAATTTTATGATCTGACTCATTACAGAAAAAAATTTATAGTGAAAATTGTGAGATGACCTATAAATAACATACCTTAGAAAGCACCATGAAAAGAATTTATCATTCCTTGCATTTCAGCCTTCTTTTCTTCACTTTCCTCATAATTTCAGCTTAGATATCCTTTGGTTACCTCATACACCTATAGATATTCAATATGATCAAGTAGGATTCAAATGAGAGAGCCTTGCCTCTTATTTATACTCTCCAAGTAGCTTCTTTAAAAACATCTTCTAGGTCACTTGACCCACTTTCCTTATTTTAGGGTTGGGTCCACTTTTAATTTCTCCATTAAATTTATTATTGAAATAA
>ML785607.1:745562-765580 GCA_009831015.1 Picea engelmannii | reverse complement strand
CTCAAGATTGTTACTTGCAATTTCTAGTCCCGAATGTGAGTTTAGATGTGATTACAATTTGATGTTTAACTTAGATTGTAAATCAAAACAAGCCATCCATGTGGCTGAAAGCAAATAAGGGAAAAATGATTTTTATCCTCCTATGTGCCTATGTTTGTTCGACTATCCCCTTTATAAGTTGAGGGTTCTAAGTGGTGCAGTATTTAGAGCATGCATACATCATTTGAAAAGGAAACTGACTTTCCCCACATCAAAACCTTACAATGAAAAATTTTGTTCAAATGCGCGGCTGTTAGCATGGACAGATGCGCGTGTGCGCGCGGACTGTATCAAAAAACCAGAGTGCATGCGCACGTCTGTGGGGTGCAATACCCGCGCGCTTACGATAAATTACTACGAAAGAAATTCTGAATGAATTTCTCTCAATTCACCTGTGAATCGACTGTCTAGTAGGTCGGCGGAGGCCTGCAGGTTAATAAAAAACAAAAAGGAAAGTGAATTAAACCCAATTGAGGGAGGATTCAATACCAAAAATCCCCAGCGGAGTCGCCAATCTGTTTGTGCTCGAATCGTCGCTGGGTGAGCAAAAATGGGAGCACTGGCATGCCTTGTTGGGCTTGGCAAGGCAGAACAGGATGTTGTGGACAGAAAAGGGTTAACAAAAAACAGAAAACAAAACAGAATACAATCTATCTAACAACTGAAAGCAAATAACAATAAAAACATCAAACATGAGACACATGTGTCGTCCAAGGTTTCAGGCAGGTGATTTATTGAAACCAAAGCGCACGCAGAAGAGAGGGACAAGTGTTCCTTCTCCCTCCAGCGGAAGGCTCTTCAGGGCCCTCAACCGAAGCTTTCCTTACAAAATGAACAGAACTGAACTGAGTGATGAAAGAACTCTGATTTAACTGCTGATGAATTGTTTGTCAAAGGTTGAGCTCTGAATCATCTAGACAGCGTAGCAATGCTTTGAATTCTCTGCTAAAACAATGAGTCTCCACGGCTATTTATAGCATTTTCTAGGTGGTCACGTAACCAACTTCCGGTGTAAACACGGACCTGTTTAGGGTTCACTTAAGCCATTAATTCACCGAATTTGCAGAGCCGACCCTGATCTGAAGGTCAAATCATCTTGGGGGCCGGTCCATTGGTGGTAGGGAGGCCAACTTAAGCAATTAATGCACCGTATTAGCAGATGCGTAGCTTTTTATGTTGACAGGCACGCGTCGGGGCGCGCATGCGCCAAAAATACGTTTTTGTCCCGCGCATATGCGCGCGCACCAAGATGCTATAAAGTGCCCTTCAATTTTTGGTTACTTTGTATAGTTTTTGACCCTTCTGGAATGCTGTGAACTTAATTCAGTGCCATGAATGACTTCATTGCTGTTTTGATGATGTGGAGTTCTTGTCGCCATGTGCAGACGAAATTTCAGTGATAACAATCACCTTGGTGAGCAAATAAGAGGTGCTTGCAATCTCAGTTGGGTGTGCTGAGCAGGACAACTGTAGAGGAAAGAGTTAGAGAAAGAAAAACAAAACTATAATTAAGAATTAAAATAATAAAAACTAAAATCATAAGCATAGGGACATAGAGATAACAAGAACAAAAAGACCCATGTCACCAATGTTTGAGGCTTGATCTATTGATGAAAACAAAGCACCAAGAAGAAAGGGGACTATGAGTCCCTTCTTCCTCTAAGGGAAGGCTCTTGGACCCTCACTAGTAGCTCTTCTTACAACAAAGAAAATGAAAATGGTGATGAAAGAACTCTTTGCAAATCCACTCAATGGTGAGATGGATTGCTCAATGAAATGGTGCCAATGTGTTCTTGTCAAGGATGGAGTCCTTAAAACAATATAGGTAGCATAACATTACCTTGAATTCCTTGAGAAAATGAGGTGCATTCATGTATTTTTATAGAATTACTTTGGGCTTTTGTTCAACTGCTTTGTAGTGTGAAAAGAGGCCATTTAGGGCATTTTTAGGTCTTTGACCAGCCCACCATTCAGATCCAACGCGGATTTGGAGGTCAAATCGACTTGGGAGCTGAACCATAAGTGGTTGGGAGGCCGACCACATTCATAAATGCATATTTTAGCAGGTGTGTGGATTTTTGCGCTAACAGTTGCGCATCGTGCGCATATGCGTGCTTTCTACATTCTTGTTCCGTGCATGCGCGCGTTAGCCCAATGTATGCAAAGTGCTCTTCAGTTTTTCACTACTTTGTATAGTTTTTGCCCTTTTTTGAATGCTGTGACATTAATTCAGGGCCATGAATGATTTCATTACTGTTTGATGATGCTGAGTTCTTGTAACCATGTGTGGACAAAATTTTAGTGATAATAGATGCCCCCTGATGGATGAGTTTAAGAGCATACGTATAGCCGAAATCCATCAATGTTTCTTCTACTGAGAATGTTGTTGTAAGATAGAGAAATAGTGGGATCTTTTAGAGCGATCCTTTGGAGAAAAAAAGGAACTGGTAGGACCCAATCTTCCATGAGGTGTATAAAATAGAAAATTGTGTACAAACGAGGTGCGCATGCCCCATGCTCGTGTCAGGTAACTCTGAAAAAATATGACTGAAGTTTTTGTGTAGACAACTGCAGCGCCCTCGGGGGCGATCGTGATAGAGGTAGAAGACAATTCGGCAAATGAACATGCTCTGAATAGTAGGCATTGATCGCGGTAATAAGTAGCAGCGATGATGTGGGCATTGATAACCCTGCCAAGTTCAGAGGGCTTCGGCAAAATAAAAGAACTAACTGCAATAGTCGCGAAGTAAGACCCACCGTAACATGAGAAAGTGTTGGCATCGAATTTTATGGGGATCAACGATAGCAGGGAGCTATGGTGTTTCTCCCTGTGCCATCTGAGATCTCTCATTGGATGGATAATGAGAATCAAGATACTATCCCTCTTCTGGAAAATTGTGTTGATGTCGACAAAAGGGGAATGCGACTCCCAGAAGCAAAGGGCTTCGGGAAATCTACTAAGGTGAGGAAGTGGCAGAGGTACATGGACAAAGTCAAGAAGTGGGAAGACTCAAGAATGCCCTTGGTTGGAGAATGTATGAGATAAAAAGTGGTCACAACCATATAACGAGGTCGAGTGTCAGGGGGATGACAAGAGCGGTGATAAGTTGTGCTAGAGGCGGGACAAGGTGAACAAATTCAGAGGGTAGAGGTAAGTGACATGTGGGGTACTCTGAAGATATGGACGATGCTGAAAAGGGTAGATGATAATTAATGCTCCAACCAAGGGTGACATGGGTTGTGTTTGGCCAAAAAGGAAGGAAGCAAGTCACCAAAGGTGACGACAAAAAGATAAGGTAATGAATGGAAATAAAGGCATTTGTACAATAAATGACGAATAATTTGGGGGGAAATGTACAAATACAAAAACGGGTGCCCCAGTGTGATATGGGGGGCCCATGTAGGGCAGAATTTGCATGGAAAAATGATGAAGGGTGGGGGCCCCATTGGTGGGTTTCTGTATGAGGTAGGTGAAATGAAGGTAGGTTCGTAGATGGGTAAACTGATTGTGGAGGAAATGGAGGGTTCATGATACTGCGGAGGTGCAGGTAAAAAAATAGAACCATAAAGAGATAATCTGGGAGTCCGTGTGGGAAAGCTAGCAAAATGAGGAGAAGGAGTATGCGGCTGATTCGCGACATGATGAAAGACTATAGGGACTCCCATCCCTAAAGGGTGATGAAAAACAACATGAGTGTCAAAAAGTGGTAAAAGGTGCTATGAATGGGACAACTCATGTGGGTAAGAATGCTACCGGGCAATAGTACCGAAGATGTAAAATGGAGGCGTGGGTACTGTAGAGCCGGGAATGGGTATCCTAGAGGCCAATATCATAGGGTATGACTGGAAATGTAAATGTGAGACAACGAGAAAGACTACATTCCAGTGCTAAGTATATACCTGAAGGGCTTTTGTCGATGTATGATGATCAAATACCTGCACATATGAAAACCAAATACCCGAAGTGAACACTATCTGAAAAGAATCGAAGATATGAGCATGTATTGAATGATAAGCATGAAATATGTGCATGTGTACCTGACCATGGATAAAAAAGGTGCCCCGAGGGCTCAGGATGAAAAGAGGCCCAGGAATTGTTGTGATGTAGGTGATGGGATGCTGATCCCATGGCTGAAGACGGTTTGAAAAATGAACACCTTGGGCTCCCAGAATGGTGAGTGGAAGTTTGGAAAAAGGCCTATATATAGCTGTAGGGCCCACATTGCCACCTCATTTGTACCTGCTACAATAGTGACTGGACGAGCAATTTTCGGAGGAGATTGGGAGATTTGGGGAGGACGAGGCAGCCGATTGAGGATCTGCGAGTATCAAGTTAGTGGTCTGATCATCCTGCATAGAAATAGGTTTTCAATTTTTGGGCAAGGGCTGTACGGAGGGCCGTACAGGGGTATTTAGGGGGTGTGGGCCCCACATGCACGGGCGATTTAGTGATAGGCACGCATACGTGCGCGCCTGCCCACCGGATATACACGCATGGGAGCACGGTAGAGGGGGTTTATGGCGTGCTCGAAGGGCGGTAGGAGGGAGAAAGTGGTGGGGCGATAGAGGCACCATGAGTGGTGCATGATGTATATCTTTTTTGTTGTATATAGGTTAGGGAGCCCATTTTTTGTACTGAGGTGCTGTATTGTCTTGCGGATACATGTATTTTTGTATGTAAACATTCGGATGGCCGGATGGGCGTTTATATATACATGAGTATACATATTTGAGATCCTAATGTTGTCTACATGTTTTTTGCTGATGTTTTGAGTATGTCCATTCTATATATATGCTGTGACAGGTTTTTGTGATATGTTTATGTATGTGTAGCTTGATGTGATATATGTCAATCTAACACCATGTTAGCTATTTGATATGTTATTTGATTCAATTGTCTTGGAATATGTGTAAATGTAATGGAATCAAAATGTCGAGATAAAAGCCTAACCTGCAGGTATTTGTGAAAGAGGCATGGATCACGTACGCGGTACACATTGTTGAGTTGGAGAATGACTAGTTGAGAGTCTAGGAAGACACTAAGGTGATGAATATGATGATGTTGAGAATCGGCCAGGAGGCCAATGACCACAGTGTATTCGGCTTGGTTGTTGGTTGTTGACCCCACACATATGCCGCTTGAATGGAGCATTTCATGTGAGGGGGTGTAGAAAGCCCAAGCAGCCGAAGCGAGATTTTATGTCCAATGACTGGTGTTGTCGGCGTAACCAATGTGGTAGGTTGGTGGAGGAAGCATCTGTCAATAGCACAAAGGATAGTTTAGATGATTTTTTTTTTTTTTTTTAAATGCTAGAAAAAGAAATAACCTAAAGTAGAATGACTACTTTTAAGCATAAAATTTCTTGAGATATAACCCATTGACGGGTTCCTTGAGAGAGAGGCCTTCGGGGGAGGCCAGGATGTATGCACCTTTGGTGAGGTAATGTTGGATAATGTAAGGGCCATGCCAAAGTGATTCGAATTTTCCGTGTCCAAAGGTATCGTGAGCGATATCATAAGCCAGGACGAGGTCGCCTTCGCAGAATGATCGAAGGTTGACATGGCAATCAAAGGTAGCCTTGGATTGTTTTTTAGCTGCCTCATTGTTCTGTAAGGAAGATCGACGATCTTCATCCAAAGACTCCAAGTTCAGTAAGCGCTGCTCCATTAGAGCAGTGTTAGGTAATAGCTCAATTGCGATGTGAAAGGTGGGAATTTCGCACTCAATGGGAAGAGTTGACTCGACCCCATGGACTAAATGGAATGGTGTGAAACTAGTAGCGGTTTTCACCACCATTCGATAAGCCCATAGCATAGAAAATAACATATGATGCCAATTGGTTTTATGTTTATTAATCGTGCACTGTAACATGGTCTTGAGGAATTTGTTAACTGCCTCGACCTGTCCGTTTGACTGAGGGTGATATGGTGAGGAAAACTAGTGAGAGAAGCCTAAGCAAGATGAGAGTTCAACGAAGATCTCATTCTCGAAGTGTTTCCCATGGTTGGAAATGAGTTGGAGGGGTACTCCAAAACGAGATATGACGTGGTTAAAGAAAAAATGCGTTGCAGTGTTAGCAGTGCTGTTGAAAGTGGGCATAGCTTCGACCCATTTGGTGAAGTAATCAATGGCGACAACAATGTATTTTTGACCATTGTTGGAGGGGGGATTACAAGTCATAAAGTCGATGCCCCATTTACAAAAAGGGCCGACAGTAATGACAGGGTGAAGAAGAGCGGGGGGAGCTCGGGCTTTGTTGGCATAGAGCTGACATTTCTCACATCATTTCACGACATGAATGCAATCATGAAACAAGGTAGGCCAAAAGTAACCAGCTCGGATAATCTTTTGAGCAGTGGATATACCCGAAATATGGCCCCCACATGTGTCGTTGTGGCAGTCATTTAAGACCCTGTTGGCCTCTTCAATAGTCAGGCATCAACGAAGAAGGGTGTCAACGCCCCGCCGGTATAGGATGTCTTCGATGAGAAGGTAGTGGGGGGCCTGATGGCGAACATGTCGAAGATCATCCCGTGAAAGGTGGTTACTGAAATTTTGAGTTCAGAGGTAGACGAGAAGGTCGTCGTACCAAGGATCATCCAAAGTAATGTAAAAGAGATGTTCGTCGGAAAAGTCGGTATTGACGGGGGCACTGGTGGTGTCAGAGGGGAGGGCCATGACAATTTCGGCGAGAATGAGGGCCTTCTTACTCTTAGGTGTTGAGAACTCGAGGTCGTACTCCTAAAGGATAACGATCCATCGAGCAAATTTTTCGTTAACTTGCCGACGACTGAGCAAGTACTGCATAGGGTTGGAATCTGCGATGACCTTTGTAGTGCGAAGTAGAATGTAATGGCGTAGTTTCTAGATTGCGAGGACCACTGCAAGAGAAAGTTTCTCTTCGTTTTTATACTTCAAGGGTGGTCCTAAGAGGTTCTTACTAACGTAATAAATGATGTGTTCAAAATTGGCATCTCCAAGCTAGACGAGGACGCTGGCTACTGATACAGCTGATGCTGATACGTAGAGGATGTAGTTGCGATTATAGTTAGGTGCACTAATTAAAGGTGTGTTTGAAAGCGTTGCTTTAAGATCGTCAAATGACTATTGGGCATGGTCGTCCTAGTGAAAAGGGATGTCGTGACATAGTAAGTGGAGGAAACCATGTGCACGTATGACGTAATCGGGAACAAAGCATCTAAGAAAGTTAGCTTTTCCCTGTAGACTCTGAAGTTGTCATAAATTCTGGGGAGGTGGAATTTCGGTGATAGCTTGGACTTTGAGGGGGTCTACGGTAATACCGCTTTGGGAAACAATAAAACGGAGGAGGCGCCCTGCGGTGACATAGAACACACACTTGAGAGGATTCAAGCGGATGTTGTACTGACGACACTGTTGAAAAATGATTCGTAAATCATCCAAATGTTGGGTGAATCTCTTGGATCGAGTTGTGAGGTCGTCCAAGTAGGCGAGGATGATAGTAGACAGATCATGAAAGATGTATGTCATTGCCCATTGGAAGGTTGCGCCGACATTTTTGAAGCTAAAAGGCATGACATGATATGAAAAAGTACCCCACGAGGTAATGAATGTGGTTTTATACTGATCGGCTGGGTGGATTTGTATTTGGTTATAGCCAGAAAATCTATCCATAAAGGAGAGAGCCTTGTGGTCGGCGCAGTCATCGATAATTTGATCGATGAAAGGCATTGGAAAGTTATCTTTGGGACATGCGTTATTGGGATCACGAAATTTTGTGCAAACACGGATAATGACCTATTTTTTGTCGACGGGTACAGGGTTGGAAACCCATGAAGTATAAGCGATGGGGTAAATAAACCCGACAACGCGTAATTTGTCAATTTCGGTTTTGATAGCCGCGGCTTTGGATGGGTGTAGTGGTCGTTGTTTTTGGCGAACTGGTGTGATGTCGGGCCAGGTTTCGATGCGATGTTCGATAATAGAGGGATCAAGTCCAGGAATTTATGTGTATGACCAGGCAAAAATATTCCTATATTCCTGGAAGAGGGATTTATATGCATCAATTTCCTGAGGAGTGCAAGTAGCTCCAATGGTGATTTCTTCTACGATACAATTTTTAATGGAAATGTCGATTTTGATGGTGGGGGAAATCTTGGCCATATTACCTTCTTCAAAAGCATCAGGGGAAGGAATGGGATTGTTGAACCAATTGATAGGCCCTGATGGGATAAAATACTTGGTTTCGACCGCGTAAATGGGGTTTTGATTAGGAGGCATGGAGGCTTCCTGTAGAAAGAAGAGTGTGCGGTGATGTAGCGCATCCCAGGGAGAGTCTGGGTGGTTTATCTCTTCCAGTATTTCCTCATCGCAGTGGAAATGTCAGGAATACAAGGGGTCATGAGGAGTGATCTCGGTGACAATGGTTGGGTGGTTTCCCCCTGGTGAAGAAATAGGGGGAAAACGGTTAGGAGATGGTGTGAGTTCACTCGACATAAACCATATATTGAAGTAATGAGGGGTACCCGTGGTGGTTGGGTGGAGAGTGTCCGTAGGGGAATGAGCAAGAGAATTGGGGGGGTTGTGGGGTAAATCTTTAGAGGTGTCATTGAAGAACCATGGAGGCGTTGGGAGTGCCTCGGGCTCGGGAGAAATGACATGAAGATCCTCGAGTGACGAGGTAATGTCAATTATCACCTCTATGGGTCGATGAAGCAGGGCTAATTGATGTTGCCTGTATTTAAGGATCATAGGACACTGGTATGTAAAATGAGATAATGAATCATAGAGAGAGAAAGGGCGTCTCATATGTTCATTGACTGAAGTGATGACATATCGGATGTCAGTGATATTTGTTGATGAGGACATAACAGGACTAGGGTTGTTCTGGAAGTTCTGGCATACGACGACTAATGTCTGCCAAAAGTGTGGTAGTTCTAGGCAATGATGGGTATAATGGCCATACTTTAAACATATAGCACAAGAGTATTTGGTCCTCATCCCTTTAATACTAGAGGGGTGGGTGGTAGTGGTGGGACTAGCAGTAGTGGCGGGTGTTGTGGGAGTTTGATTGAGGGGGATCAAATTCCGTAATTCTAGTAGTGATGGACAATTGTTGGTTTGGTGGCCCTCTTTCTCACATAGTGCGCAAGGTGGTGGGATGCGTGGAGGAAATGGAGCGGTGGGATATTTCTTCTTTCTCCTACCCCCAAATGTAGCAGGGAGGTTAGTGAGTGGGTGGTGGTGGGGGTAAGGACGGGAATTGTCATGGGGATTCCTTCCTATGGGGAAGGGATGGTCAAGGGACCATATCAAGTGGGTGTAAATACCACACTGGAATTTCTAACACCATATTAGGAAGTGTGAGCATTGTGGCTACCTGAAAAGCTTCTATACCCGGTGAAGGGTAAAAGAAGGGAATTTGAGTGAGGGGTTGGGGGACTGTCTCCCAAACAAGACTATGCCCCTGAGGGGATGTGGATTCATGGACTGTTGAGGTCGAAAAGTGCGCAGGAGGTTCCGGCGGGAGTGGTTCTGCGACTGTTGGGACGTCAGGAATGACCGAAGCCTCCTGAGGAGGATGAGCATCCTTTGTGTGAGTTCCGTTATATGAGATGATGCATACTTGATTAGCAGGATGAAGGAGTAGTGGTGCTCCATGGTACGTCCCTAATAAGGATGGATCTTTAAAAATCCCAGGACCCATCTCGACAAGTGGATATGCATCTTGGTTTTTGTGGATGAGGGGAAGAATGTTATCAAGGTTGGCATATGGGTTAGGCTCATAATGTGAGACTTGGTCGATGGTCGTGATCTTCCCATTGTTGGGGAACATCATTGTCCGAAAGATGGAAGATGCCACTGCCTTCATAGCGTACATGTAGCTACGACCGAACAGGATATTATAATCAAGCGGGGCATCGATAACTTCGATGTCGATGAGAATAGTCTTGCCCCCAAGTTCAACGGGGACATTTTGGAAGAGCCCTTCAGGAGAGGATTGTCATCTGTCATAAGCTCGTAATGTGATGGCAGAGGGTATGAGTTCCAGGGAACCAAGTTTCTGCCATATTTTTTTGGGCATAATGCATGTAGATGCACCTTCATCGATGATACATCGATGAACTGTGATGTTCCGTATTTTTACTTGTATTTGAAAAGTGATCAAGGCGGGAAGACGAGGTTCTCCGCTGTCAAGATCAAAGGTGATGAGTCAAGTATTGGCAGGGTCGACTGTCCCCAAGGCGGAAAGTAGTGATTTCCACTGCATAGGACAAGTCTGGAGGACTTCCAAGACTGACACGGTAGTCGAGGATTGTGCTAATTCATCTACCAAGCTATAGTTATGAGCTGCCCTAGCTTGTGGGTTGTGGACATTCCTGCGCAAGGGGATGTGAGGGATGCATAGTGGTGGTTCAGTGGAAGGGAGGGGGATCACCAACGGGGGTCCCGTCGGTGAATGGTTTGTCTCTGGAGGGATGGAAGGAGACTCAGTGGGTGTATGATACTGACGACTACGCGTTTGCAGAAGGATTTCTTCCTCACAGGTGAGGAGAATTGTACGCTCTATTGGGTTGTTAGGGTTGAGGTATTTTCCCCTGTGAGGTGGGGGATGTTGTGTGTCCTATTGGGTGTTTATCACACCTTGATGTGGAATAGGATTTTTCAACACAGTGGGAGGGGTTGTTGCACGTATTGTTGTGGTGCCTGCTGAGGGGCAGGTTGTGCAGGAGAATGGGGAAGACTACCAGAGTCTTTCAACCATTTGAAATCAACGATCTAGGGGCAATGGTGAGTGTAATGACTGAACTCACCACAAAGGGAACAAGGGAATATGGTTTTAACATTATTTCTCCCTTGGCATTTGTTATTATTGCCCCCTTGGGGGTTTTGGTTCCCTTGGTTCTGGTTGCCCCCAGTGGGTTGGTGCTGTGGGGGTTGATTCCCGCCTTGACCTGGGTTGTTGTTATTCCTGCTCTACCCTTTCTTCTTGGCATTGTTTGATGGATGAGTTGGGTTGGCTGTATTCAACTGTTCAAAACTTTGGTATTCTTGAGCAGCAAAAGGTTGAACAAAATTTACCCCCGCATGAGGATGTGGGGGAGCCATGGGTTGTGGAGGACCAGGAAATGGGGAGTATGGATTTTGTGGTGGTACCAATCCATAAGGTACATAGGAAGGCGTAGTGATTTCACTAGTTCTATAAGCTGATGTTGAGGGAGTACCACTGTTTGTGGGAATAGGTGGATTTATGGGAGGTGTCGACGGTGGTCCACTGATGGGTGGAGGTATAGAAATAGGGTATGGCTGTTGATAAGGAGGTGGGGGGTAATAAGGAGTTCCCCCATATGCTGGCAGGTATTGAGGTGTTCCATACATCGGTGGTGGTTGGGGTTGTGGACCATGGTGTGTGGTGGCACCTATTATTCCGTCTGATGAGTGAGACATCCCAGGTTTGTCTTGGCCAAATGGCACAGGTTTTGGAAGATTAGGAAGTACCGTGTATAAGTATCCTGACTGTGCATAGATGAGGTCATATTGTTGGGCCTTACTGATGGCTTCCTCTTCAGATTGAGGGAAGGTGGAAGCTACATTTTTTCCAAGGAGAGAGACAAGTGATCTAAGAAACTAGTCGAGACACTGTTTCTTGGTGGTTTCCGCTTTGCACAAACTACGTTACCTACACCACTCATGAATGTGGTCAATGATGTGTGTGGCTGAGGTTTGTTTGAAGTTAGAAAGTAGTTCTATACCATTGTCATGGTGAATGGGTAATTGGAAAAAGGTCAAAAATGCTTTGGCCAATGACTCAAAGGTTGCGTGGGACCCCGATTTTTCTTCGACATACCATTTAGCCGATGGGCCAGTGAGTGTGCGTTGAAATAATCGTAGTCTAATGGAATCATCCATAATGTTGTTGGAGGAGCACCATAGGTGAAAGGTCATGACATGGTTGGCAGGGTCATTGCTTGCCTTTCCTTCAAACTTTGGTATGTCTGAAGGTAGTTTGGTTGGCATTGCAGGCCATGTGGGATCATGCAATATAGGGTCATTGGTGAGTTTAGTGAGATTCGGTATGTTGAGAGAGGCCAAATATGGCATCTACAATGGGGGGGGAGGATTAGCTCCAGCCATAGTGTGGTGTGAACCTGACCCATGAGGGGGGCTAGGTGGGTTGGTGCTCCATCCTTGAGAGGAAGTGGGTCCCCCGCTTCCATGTAAAGGAGATCAAGTAAATGGATGACCTTGGGAAGTTGACCCAAGTAATGTAGAACCAAGAAAAGATGATCCTAAGATAGTAGCACTCACAGGAGTGTGTGAAGGAGGTGTCGATGAGCGGGCACGACCAAATACTCCCCCTAAGATAGGAGGGAGGTTGAGAAAGCGTCGTGAACGATGGGGGTTCTGTGGTTCCCCTATGATGTCAGACTAGCTGTGTGACTATGTGAAAAAGTGGTGAGATTAATATAGGAACAAGAGTCTTTGTGTTGAATGTTTACACAATATATATATCCAAATCAAATTGCACTCAGATGTGCATCATACATAAAATGAGAAAGAAGTATATATGTAGGTAAGTGGGTTTTGTCCGCGTGGAGGAATAAAAAAAGAAAGCAAATGCTCGTGTCCTAGAAGACATAACGTCCTTCCTCTCAAATAGCACTGGACCTTCCAATAGTACTCAACAGTGGGGTCTGAAGTCACCGGAAGAGAAACTAGTGAAGGATGAAATAATTGGTTATAATAAGGGGTAAAGGGGGCATATCCTGAAAGAGCTGGAGATATTTCCCAATAGCCACGCAAAATCCAATCAAGGTGCAATTGCAGCCCACAATTGCCACCTAGGTAGATGTCCTAAAATTCGTCACTAGGTACCTCGGTCAAAGTGCGACATTTAGATTTTCGGCTTAAGAAATGGGTCACGGGCTGGATCCCGTCCAAGAGGTGGGTGCCTCAAGGGGGGATGCAAAGAACAATCGGACCTCGGCCTTCAACCCTTCACAGGTATCTCCCTACCTTATGGTGATTGGAACACTTGACTTGGAGGATTTTCAGTTCCCTATTTGACAACCTCTATGTTTTGACAATGTGAGAACTAGATAACGGGGAGTTATTTGGATGCCTATCCCCAGAATCCTACCTAGACTAAAAAATTTCTTTTGGCACCTCCTGTGGAGGAAAACTTAGTAAGTTTTTAGAAAGATTTTAGATGTAGTTGTTTTGGGAGGTTGGGGGTGCAAACCAACCTCGTTGGTTTAAAAATGGGAGTGGATAGTCCCTTTCAAGAAAAGATGGGTTTTTTTTTCGGAATCCCTTTTTGGAGGAAACTTACTTAGACCTCCACGTTTCAAAAAGAAGCTATGTGAGTGATAAGTGACTTTTGTGTGTGAGTGAAAGTGTGCCAATTTTTAGTGAATTAGATGTCACCTTGCTGCATGTGGACTTCGCTTGGTCCTTACAAGAGTTTGATTACCTAATTAACTAAGTGCCTTTGGTACAACCTTGCATAATTCAAAAGCCCTAGGAAGCTAGCATGTGGACATGTGGGTCCGTTACTATTCTTTAACTCCCTATTGTGATGTAATCTAAGAAAAGATTGAAACTATCCTAGATTGAACATGTGGGCATGTATGGGCCCGTTACAAACCTTTAAACTTCCCTAGTGTTTTGATCTAAGAAAGAAAAATTTCAAACACTATCCTATGTTTGTAGCATGTGGGCATGTATGGGCCCGTTACAATATTAAGATGTGTTTGAAAAATAAAACTAAGAGGGGTCCCAAGAAAGGTCGTTGGCCTCTCCTAAAGGTTTTAAACTTTGTTAAGGGAGATGAAATTGTTTCACAATCTTTTTCTGATTCTCAAGGTCGCTTGAAGGCACGAGAGAAGAGCATACTAAGTGATTGTAATTTAACTTCTAGTCCTGATGTAAGTTAGATGTGATTAAAAATGATTTCCATCTTATCTTGCGAGTCAAAACAAGCCATCCATGTGGAAAAAAGAAAATAAAGGAAATTGATTTTTATCCTCCTAAGTGCCTATGTGTCTTTGACTAACCCCTTTATATGATGAGGGGACTAAGTGTGGTACAGTTTTTAGAACATGCTTGACCTCATTTTTAAGAAGGAAAATGGCCTTCCCCACATCCCAACAACTTAAAATGTGAAATTTTGCTCAGATGCGCGGCCCCTAGTGAAGACAGAGGCACACATAGCGCAGGCACGCGAACAGAGATGGGTCTAAAAGCGCATGCGTGCAGAGAAAAGCTATCACTTAAGCACATGCACACACGATGTGCATCTGTGGGATAGAATAAACGCGCACTAGTAACAAGCGGTCGAGAAAGAAAAATCCGGATGGATTTCTCTCAATTCTCCTTTGAATTGGATGGTTGGCAGGTCGGCTTAGGCCGGCTAGTGCACCTGCAAGTTAAACAAACTAAAAGAAGAGAAAAATAAACCCAAATGAGGTAGGAATTTGATACCTTTCCCCAGCGGAGTCTCCAATATGTTGCGCCTCTTTCGTCACCTTGGTGAGCAAATAAGAGGTGCTTGCAAGCTCAGTTGGGTCTGCTGAGCAGGATAGCTGTAGAGGAAAGAGTTAGAGAAAGAAAAACAAAACTATAATTAAGAATTAAACTAATAAAAACTAAAATCATAAGCATAGGGACATAGAGATAACAAGAACAAAAAGACCCCTGTCACCAATGTTTGAGGCTTGATCTATTGATGAAAACAAAGAACCAAGAATAAAGGGGACTATGAGTCCCTTCTTCCTCCAAGGGAAGGCTCTTGGACCCTCACTAGTAGCTCTTCTTACAACAAAGAAAATGAAAATGGTGATGAAAGAACTCTTTGCAAATCCACCCAATGGTGAGATGGATTGCTCAATGAAATGGTGCCAATGTGTTCTTGTCAAGGATTGAGTCCTTAAAACAATATAGGCAGCATAACATTACTTTGAATTCCTTGAGAAAATAAGGTGCATTCATGGATTTTTATAACATTTCTTTGGGCTTTTGTTCAACTGCTTTGTAGTGTGAATTTAGGGCATTTTTAGGTCTTTGACTAGCCCACCATTCGGATCCAGCTCGGATTTGGAGGTCAAATCAGCTTGGGAGCTGAACCATAAGTGGTTGGGAGGCCAACCACATTCATAAATGTGTCGTTTAGTAGGTGCGCAACGTTTTGCGCTAATAGTCGCACATCGTGCGCATATGCACGCTTTCTACGTTCTTGTTCCGTGCATGTGCTTGCGTGCCTAATGTATGCAAAGCGCTCTTCAATTTTTCACTACTTTGTATAGTTTTTGCCCTTTTTTGAATGTTGTGACATTAATTCAGGAACATGAATGACTTCATTACTGTTTGACGATGTTGAGTTCTTGTAACCATGTGCGGACGAAATTTCAATGATAACAATTCCTTTGAGATATCTGAAGATTCTCTTTACTGCTAATACAAGTGATTCCTTTGGTGATTCTTGAAATTGTGCCACCTGTCCAACTACCTGCATTACATCTGGTCTGGATGTTGTCACATATAGTAGGCTACCAATCATTGACCTATATTGTCTCTGATCTATAGACTTTGAATCATCATATTTTCTCAACTTACAACTGGTTTGCATGGGAGTGATAATTGGTTTGCAATATTCCATTCCGAACCTCTTTATCTTTTCTCTGATATACTTGGTTTGAGAAATAAAAATTTCTTAGTTTCTTTGACGTATTTGAAGTCCCAGAAAGAAAGATAGTTCTCCAAGTAACGACATTTCAAATTCATTATGCATGTCTTTTGCAAATTTCTGGCTTAACTTGTCATCATCACTACCAAAAATAATATCATCAATATAAACTTCAATTAATAAAATATTACCTTGACTTACCTTGATGTAGAGGTTGTTGTCTACACTTCCTTTTCTGAACCTTGCCTGTTGCAGATACTTATCCAATCTGGAGTACCATGCTCTAGGAGCTTGTTTTAGACCATACAAGGCCTTCTTTAATTTACACACATAGTTTGTGTTCTCTGACAACTGAAATCCTTCTGGTTGTTCAATGTAGACTTCTTCTTCAAGTTCCCCATTTGGAAAAGATGATTTTACGTCCATCTGATATACTTTAACATTCTTGGAGCATGCATAAGCTAAAAGAAAATAGATTGCTTCCATTCTGACAACTGGGGCAAATGTCTCTTCAAAGTCGATTCCTTCAATCTGTGCATATCCTTTACATACCAATCTAGCTTTGTTCCTTGTAACTTGTCCATCTTCATTTAATTTATTCCTGAAATCCCATTTTGTGCCAATCAAATTCTTATTCTTTGGTCTTGGAACCAATTCCCAAGTGTCATTTTTCTCTATTTGATCCAATTCTTCATCCATGGCCTTATTCCAAAATTCATCCTTGCTGGCTTCTTCAAAACAGTTTGGTTCAATTGTAGATAAGAGTGCTAGGTGTGTTTGTTTTGGTGGACGAATTTTTCTTCTAGTCTCAACTCTTGCGTCTTTGTTTCCAATAATCTGATCTGAAGGATGATTCTTCTGTACTCGTTTGCTAGGTTTCTTTGGAGATACTTGCTGAACTTTCTCTTCTACTTATGTTGGATTCTCTTCATCTTCATCTTCCTCTTCTTCTTATTCAAAAAGTTGTTCCATTGATTTGTTTTCTTCTTTCTTTTATTCTGGTCTGCTTGTTTCATCAATTGTTATGTTGATGCTTTCCACAACTTTGTTTAATCTTAGATTGTAACACTTGTGTTTTTTCCTTGTACTTGAGTAACCAACAAGTATTCCTTTGTCAATATGAGAGTCAAACTTTCCCATTCTGCCATCTTCTCTTTTGATGTAGCATTTGCTTCCAAAAACTCTGAAGTGCTTCACATTTGTTGGTCTTCCTTTCCATAGCTCATAGGGAGTTTTATCAATTTTGTTTCTGAGCATTACTCTATTTTGAATGTGAACTGTTGTATGCACTTCCTATGTCCAAAAAATATCTGTCAACTTTGAATCCATTATCATTGTTTGAGCCATTTCTTGTACTATCCTGTTCTTTCTTTCAACAACTTCATTCTGTTGAGGTGTCCTAGCGACGGAGAATTGTCTTTTTATTGCATGATTACTGCAGTAGTCCATAAATTCCTTTGAGGTGAATTCTCCTCCATTATCCAATCTTAAGCATTTGATTCTTGAATCCATCTCATTTTCAACCATTTCCTTGTAGATCTTGAAATTTTCAAAAGCTTTTGATTTGTTCTTGAGAAAGCAAACTGTAGTCATTCTTGTATAATCATCAACTAACAATATAAAGTATCTCTCACCTTTTAAACCTTTTGTTGTAGTTGGTCCAACTAGATCAGTATGCACAATTTCCAGTGCTTTTGTTGTTGAATATTCCTTTGATTTGAACCTGGTCTTTTTTTGCTTTCCTTGTTGGCAATGCTTGCACAAAGTCTTGGTTGGTTTCATGATCTGGGGCATTTCTCTGAATGCTTCTCTTTTGCTGACTTTGACAAGGTTATCAAAATGCATATGACCCATTCTTCTGTGCCATAGCCAACTTTCATCTTCCTTTCCTAGACAACACTTTTCATTTCCAATTTCTCTTAACACATATATGTTTCTTGAAGTTCTTGCAGCTGGAGCGACCAATTTTCCTGAACCTTCTTTTCTTATCTCACACTTTTGTGAATTGAAAGTAACTTTATGACCTTGGTCACACATTTGACTCTCACTTAAAAGATTATGTTTCATATCTTCTACTAGTAGAACATTTTCTACCTTTTCATTCTTGTTCCCAATTCGGATTGTGCCTTTTCCAATGATTTTGGATGAATCATCATTTCCAAAGCAGACTAATCCATCTCTTTCCTTTTGTAATGTAAGACACTTTTATCTATCACCTGCCATGTGTTTTAAACATCCACTGTCAACATACCAACCATGTTTCTTCTGTTTATCTTGTAGAGTGACTGTGAATTCTTCATTGCTATATTGATCTTGCTTTCTTATCCATGTCATTTTCTGAGGTTCTTGTTTGTGACTCTGTTGAGGTTCTTTAGGAGGGACTGTCATTCTGCAATTTTTAGCCATGTGTCGAAAATTGTTACATTTGTAACATTCCACTTCAGTGCTCAAAGATTAAAACCTACTATAACTTCTTCTCTGTGTTTCACTAGGTCTTCTTGAATAACCCCTTTGTGTATGGCTCTCAAATTAGTTATTGTTCCTATTGTTAGCTCTGCAATTTACAACTTTATGTCCAAAATTATTACATGCATAACATAAACCAAAAAATATAGTTTGATACCTGGTAGTTGAATATCTTATGAAAGGAGGTGCTCATATGAATCCTTCTTCTTCTTGAGGCCTGTCTATCTATTGTTGATTCTAAAATCTGAATCTTCTCAGTGGAGGAGTGTCACTGTAATCTTCCTTGTATATCTTTTTATCCCCTTTGATTGTTTCTGCATAACTTTTTGGATTTGTTTCTTTCTCTATTGTTTTGGAGCTTGATCCCTTTTTTGTCTGATCGTATCCAAGTCCAGACTTGTCAAGATAATATTTTTGACTATTGATAATGTCATCTAGAAAGTTTGAGCTATTCTGCATATTTTTCTTTTGAATATCCTTTCTTAGTGTGACAATCTCTGCTTCCAGGTTTCCAATGATCCTGTCCTTTCCTTCCAACTGTTCTTTGAGTGCTTCTTCAGTTCTTTTATCTTCTTTTATTTGAACCTTCAATTTTGTGATCGTTTGTTCTAGTTCTTGAGTGTCTTTTTTCTTAGCTAGTTATGCTTGTAGTTTCTTGTTTTTCTTCTTTTCTCTTCTGATAACTTCTATGGAACTCATTAATTCTTCTCAGAATTCAACTTCTGCCTCTTCAATTTCTTCTTCATATGCTTCTTTATATTCTTTTTCGGAGTCTTCTTTATCAGAGTCTTCTACTGCCATAAATAGAACTCTCCCTGTTTCACTGTCACTGACTTCATCTTCATCTGATGATGAGATGTCTTCTTTGGTGCAATTTTTTTTCTTGAAAAATTTCTTTTTAGTTCTTTTACCTTTATATGTTTGTCTGCCTTTTGAGTAACCTTCATCGTTTCTCTTTTTCTTATGAGGACATTTGTTAGCAAAATGACCAATACCATCACAATTAAAACAAATTAAAGGAAGCTTACCTCTGTACTTACCGTTCATTCCCTTGTTCAGTATTTTGACGAAGTTGGCCACTTCTTCATCATCTTCTGAGACATCATTGTTGCTTCTATATTCTTCTTGTTCCTTTTTCTTTTTCTTTGATCTTTTGGATTCTTTGAAGGCTGCTTCTTTTACATCTGGATTTTCATGTTTAGTTCTCATCTCATACGCTGTGAAGATTCCATGCAGTTTGTCCATGCTTATTGAGTTTAGATCCGATCTTTATTCTAGTGATGATATCTTAGGGTTGAATCTCATAGGAAGAGATCTTAGTACCTTTTGAACAATTACAGATTATTTGATTTCTTCTCCCAATCCTATGAGTGCATTCACTGTTTCATCGACTCGTAAGAAGTAGGCTGTGATATCTTCATCTTCCTTCATTTTTAGTTGTTCAAACTGACCTCTGTAAGTTTGAAGCTTTGTTGCTTTGACTTTTGAATATCCTTCATAAATATTTTGAAGCTTGTCTCAAATCTCTTTAGAAGATTTACAATGTGCAACTTTGGTGAATACCGTATCATTGAGACCATTCAAAAGTGCATTTATGGCTTTGGAATTATTCTCACCAAGTTTTACTGCTTTGTCATTTGTTGGTGGAACTGTTGGTGCTATATATCCATCTACAATTGATTGCCAAACTTGAAATCCCTGTGCATGTATATATGTCTTCATCCTTATGCTCCAAAAAACATACTTCTATCCATCAAACTGTGGTATTCCATTTTTATACGAGTTGGTACTCTCCATGATCTACCTTTCAGTGGTTAAACTGATTTCTGAAGGAACCTGCTCTGATAC
>ML785607.1:723515-743090 GCA_009831015.1 Picea engelmannii | reverse complement strand
ATGCATCAACTACACATCAACTATGACTCATCAAGATGTACCAACATCATCAACTATACACCTAATGTATGTGCCAACTCATCAACTACTTATCTCAACCATGTAGCTCAACCAAAATCCCTCAGCAATTTCATCATACAAATATGATCTGATCACATATACCTCAAAAACTATACCACAAGTATGTACCTCAAACCATGTGCTAGAACCTCATTATTATACAACCTCTATCTGTACCAATAAATTCAACAACATACCTCAACAAAAATCCCTCAAACACGAACCAATACTAAACTTTAGTAGATCTACCTTAGATCAATTCTACAACAAGTCATAAACTCCCAAGAGGGCATCCAACATATTTACAAGGAAAACCCTCAACTTGATTCTTAAATTCAACACTACACATATGAAATTCATACCCTTTTTTCTTCTTATAGCATTTTATTGCCACGAATCCACTGCCATGTTTTTTCTGCCACACTTTTTCTGCTGCAGTTTTTCTGTTGCACTTTTCTTGCCTCTCTTTTTTTTCTCACTTTTCCTACTGCACTTTTTCTTCCGCACTTTTCCTGTCGTACTTTTTCTATCACACTTTTTCTGCCACAGTTTTCCTACCACACTTTTTCTACTGCAATTTTTTTGCAGCACTTTTTTTGCCGCACTTTTTCTGTCACAGTTTTCCTATAGCACTTTTTCTACTGCAATTTTTTTGCCGCACTTTTTCTGATGCAATTTTCCTACCGCACTTTTTCTGTCACAGTTTTCCTATAGCACTTTTTCTGTCATATTTTTCCTGCCGCACTTTTCCTCTATCAATAATACTTGCCCAACTAACCTTTCACAAAAACTGATATTCAATGATATTCAAGTGTGATTTGAAGGAGAAACCCTCTCCTCTTATTTATACTTTTATGTAGCTTCCTCAAGGGGTTACCTTCCAAGCATATTAATCCACTTGCCTTATTTTAGGGTTAACCCACTTATAACCACTTGTCCACTTAACTTAACCACTTTCCATAATTAGTAAGTTCTCCATTAAATTTATTATTTAAATAAAAACAAATTCATCCTCTTTGACTTATAGTACACTCATTGTTACACCTCAAAATTACTCACTTCACTAGTGTTGCAAGTGTTGTCATTACCAGTGTTGTAAGTGTCTCATTTTGTCGACAAGTGTCGCATCTTTACCACAAGTGTTGCAAGTGTCACAAAAATCATACTGCCATATTGCCTATGTCATTCCTCTAACAACATCATAAAGACACTTAAGACACCTCAAAGACTAGTTTTGAAGAAGAGAGATCACTTGACAAGGAGTACAAACCTTTTGCCACTGAAAGAAACACTAAAAAATGGATTTTGGAGAGGAGCGCTCCCCTAACCACTATTAGGGAGTGTTAACGCTCCCTGAGCCTCTTTGGGGGAGTGTTTGAGCGCTCTGTTCACCCTTTTGGGGGAGTGCTACCTTTTTCTAAGCAAGTTTTGGGTTTGTTGAGACAAATCAGGGAAGAATCCCTCAATTCCTGAAGGTTGTTGGATTCAAATAGATGGTTAAGGCATGATATTAGGGAATATCCTCAACTGAATGAAAGGAATCCTCAATTTATCCCAAATATATCTCAAGTGGTTGGGCCTCTCCAAGGTTATATAAGGAGACCTCCTCATGGTGAGAGGGGGATGGAGACTAGAAATTGATACCAAACTTATGATCCTGTAAGTGGTATGAACAGAAGAGATTGGAGATGTGACACTTATGATCTCATGAGTGAGATGTCATCAAAGAAATTAGTGTATATTACTTGAGCAAAGGGGTTGGACAAGGAGAACTGGAAGAAGTTGTTGCACCTTCATCAAAGGATTGTAAGTACTTTTACTTGTTCTCATTAATAATCAATGCTTAGCCTGTTTCTTTCAAACTTATGTTTGTTCCATATGAGTTTTTCTGCGATAGATGGATCTATATTTGAGCTAATCTTAGTAGAGTAGGAAGTCCATTGTATCTTTGTTTTCTCTATAGGACCTATCAGGGATCTCATGATCAAAGCTCAGTCTGGACTTTGCGAGGATAAATGTCGTTAATAAGGTACATATCTTTCTTCTTATCCTTCATATATTGGCTTGATTAGATCTAAAAGGATGTCAATGTCCATGTTAAACACTTTTCTATCTTGGCCTTAGGAGTCTAGAGACCAAGAGGGAATCCACTTGTCCACAGGGGGATTCACCTACAACAGAAATTGGTGAATCCACTGGGGAGGAGCTTTGATTTTTGTTTCCATTCCGAGATATTGTTTTGGCCCTTTTTCCCACTCATTTGACCCTCTCCATATTGTATTTTTTATTCTTATATTTGTTTGATTTCCTCTTTATTCCATCGTGATCACCCTGATTGACTGAATTTCCTTGATTTTTTGAGTTTCTAGGCATTTTTCTGAGTTTTTGAAGCAAAGCGCTCCCTTTCCCTTGTTATCAGAGCGCCAAAACTCCCTGGTGGTATTACACAGAGCATTGGAATGCTCTGGTGCCCCTTACACCAGAGCACTACCCCATTTTCAGTGAAAAATCCTCTAGGTTTTCAGTTTCTGAGTTTAGTTTTTGCCTTTTGCATTTGCTCAGGGTCTCATACTCTCAGTCCATATTGGTATTGGCCTTCAACACCCTGTTTTCTAAGGATTCATCCTCTTTTGTTTGGATTTTTTGGCATTTGTCCTTACTTTGCAATAACTCTTTGTCCTTGATGATTTGGAGTCAATTTGTCATTTTCTTTTCGTTTATATGAGTGAGTGAAAATTTTGTAAGGAGTTTCAAAGGTATTTTGTACTTTTCTTTCTAATATTTGAGTCATCTTGTCCAAGCTCTTTCTCCTTCCTTTTGATTTTTTGGCTTTTTGTTTCTTGTTTGATCACAACAAGGGTGTTTTTTGGTTTATGTGAAGTTTTCTTCCAGATTGCTTAAATCTCACAACTCTTGAAGTCCGATTAGCATAGGAAGCCTTGCATCTACTGATTATTAGTCACATATAAATATTTTATCATTGTATTGGATTCCTTATTAAGGAATATTGCATGAGGTCATTGCATCTTAGTATTTGACAGTGAAAGGAAAATCCTTCTCCTTCCCTTAATTAGAAATTCATTGAAAGAAAAGATTGTTTATCATTTCTTATGCATGTTTTGGGAACTAAGTCATAATATCATCAGTTTTAACTCTCATACACCTTTGAGTAAACAACAACCACTAAAACCAATGCTAAACTAAAATTTATCAGACTTTTTACATCTTTGTTAGCAAACCTACTGATCTGGATTATTTTCGGCATGAAATGAGAGTGGAGATATAATAAAGAAATGCATAGAGATATTGCAGATATTCAATAATATAACAAAAATGTATCAGAGATGCAACCATAAACACAGATATATAGTAATACATGATTTCTATTAATAAAAAAAAATGTATAGAGACTGTAAAAATACAGAGTGAAAGACTCGCTAGAATGGTGGCAGCTTATCTCTGGGAAGAGATGTGATGGCTACTCGAATTTGAAAGAAGATCATTACAATGAGGCTCTGAAGGAATTTTTACAATAAACAGAAATTCCAAAAACCTTAGACATCCAAAAACCTAACCCTAGGAGATGAAGCACCAAAAGTCATGTGGGCCCCATTTGGGTAAGTTAGTACATCAACTTCCCAGGTTCGTAACTTTTGCATACGATCTCTGTTTTAGGCATATAATAGCTTGTTGGAAAGGTATCGTCGAGGAGATTCATTTTGGGGGCTCAATCAATTATCATTGAGAACCTAAATCTTGAAAAAACTTCATTTAGGCCCTCAAAATGGCCCCGGAAGTTAAAACCTGCTAAAAATAGTAAATTGCCAAAATTGTCAGAAAGTTGTTTTGAGCCAGTTGGAAAAGCTGGGTGGCAACTGATATTCACCTAGATCAATCCTCCCTCCTTAGGAAGTAATGGTCTCCATTGCATTGAGTTCTCGGGGGAGAGAGAAAAGTGTTTGCTAGATCTGCATCTTGGTGAGCTGCTTGTATTGCTAGACATGTCGCACTGCTTAGTTTGTGGAAGTCTGTCATGAACCTGTTGAAGATGAGGTTGTTCAAAAAGTCAAGCTACATGAGAGGAAGGTGTGTAGAAGGAATCTTTGCGCTTTTTTACAACCTTCTCGACCTACTTTTGTTGGATAGAAGGTGCAAGGGGCGAGGCTATAGTGGTTGAAGTGTCCTTCTGTTCCCCTTTTGAATAGATTGTGAAGAAGCTGAATTTTGCAGTATGAGATACTACCTTGCGACACTTTTTAGGTGGAACAATTTGGAACTACCTCTGGTATTCTATAGAGATGACCCCCCAAAGTAATAATGACACTATGGGGTCTAGACTCATAAACAACATGGCGTCTCCACATATATGGTTGGCCCAAGAGAACATCATAGACATCCAGTGGGGCAACATCACATAATACCTCATCCTTGAAGGGTTGGATGCCGTATGAAAATTGACACTGTTGGCTAACACAGAGATATCATCATTGCCGAAGCCACCTGATGTTATATGGTTGTAGGTGTGGTGTTGTCGACAATCCCAATTGTTTGATGACCTCTGCTGAGATGAGGTTTTTCTGGCTTCCACTATCAAAAATAAAATGCAACGGGGTCCCCTTCACCCACATCTGTGAATGAAAAAGGCACTCCCCCTCTTCAGGATTTGTTGGTTCTTCTGGTTGAATTGTTGTGGTCACAACAATAGCAGTGGGGTCTACGTCAATGATCTGTCCTTTACCAATATTTTTAGAATCAAATTATGAATCAGGGTTTGGCTCCTTGTCTTTGATCTCGGCCACCAATGACTATTTTGAGCGACATTCATCAGTGTTGTGCCAGGGGATTTTGTGGAAATTGCACCATTTTTCGATGTCCTTCTTTGTCTTCCCGTGACCCTTCTTTTCATGTGGCTTGGACTGGTTTTCTAGAGACTATTTGTTAGGGACATCTTTGTCATACTTTGGTTGTTACGGATTTGCAGAACCAAAATCCATTTTGTTTTGGTGCTTAAATTTCTGCTTGATTTTAACATCATATCGATAGGCAACACCGAGTGATGAGATGTCCAGAAAATCCATTTCAGTTTGGATGTATCTGTGTATATCCCCACAGTATTTCAGAACCAAATGTCGTTTAGAGTCTTTGATACCTAGCTTGGTGTGCAAGGTATGGAAGGTATTGGTGAACTCTGTAACTGCTTGACCCCTCTCTTGCCACAGTGTGGTCCATCTCATGTACTGGTCCTCATAGATGCCAATAGGGTAATATTGTTCCTTTACTGCATCCACACAAAAAATCCAAGTGGGATCGACCCCATATATTTTAGAATCCTCTGTGGAACTCTGCTCTCAATAAGTTTCCCACCAATTTTTGACATGGGGTAGAGCTTTCAGGAGTGTGAAGGCAATCTTTTCTTTGTCAAAAAAATTGTGAACAAAAAAATAACCTTCTAGCATATTTAACCATTTTTCTAGGGCTTCTGCATCTATCTGTCCTTCAAATACAAGAATATAAAAATTAACTTGTACCTTGAAAGGTGAGGTGCCTCCAAATTGGCTGATTGATGAAGATGCACTTGATGCTATCGACAGGTGTTTAAGGATGTGGGAAAAATTCTCCATCATTTTGTCCCTCTATCACGTGAGAGCTTGCTCAAGCAACATATTGATAGGATCGTCTTCTCCATCGTTTTTCTTTTCTTCCACCATTGAGGGTTTCTTGGGTGTGTGAGAGAGATTGTCTTAAAGAGAGATAAGCTCGCGACCCACCTTTCTATACTCAGACCTTGTTGGGGACATGCACTGAAAAAAAAATGATCAAGAGCAGCCTGCTCTAATACCACTGATCTGGATTATTTTCGGCACAAAATGAGAGCGGAGATATAATAAAGAAATTCACAGAGATATTGCAGATATTCAATAATATAACAGAAATGTATCATATATGCAACCATAAACACAGATATAGAGTAATACATGATTTCTATTAATCAAAGAAATGTACAGAGACTATAAAAATATAGAGTGAAAGACTCGCTAGAATGGTGACAGCTTATCTCTGAGAAGAGATGTAACGGCTACTCACATTCGCAAGAAGATCATTACAATGAGGCTCTAAAGGCCTTTTTACAATAAACAGGAATTCCAAAAACCCTATACATCCAAAAACCTAACCCTAGGAGATGAAGCGCCAAAAGTCATGTGGGCCCTGTTTGGGTAAGTTAGTACATCAACTTCCCGGGGTCGTAACTTTTGCATACGATCTCCATGTTAGGTGTATAATAGCTCATTGGAAAGGTATCATCGAGGAGATTCATTTTTGGGGCTCAATCAATTATCATTGAGAACCTCTATCTCAAAAAACCTTCATTTAGGCCCTCAAAATGGCCCCAGAAATTAAAACCTGCTAAAAATAGTAAATTGCCAAAATTGCCAGAAAGTTGTTTTGAGCCAGTTGGAAAAGGTGGGTGGCCACCGATATTCACCTAGATCACCTACATTAGTTTAAGGTGTAGGTATTTGGAATAGGTTGAAAGGATTAATTTCCAAAGCTATCAAACAAACTTAGTATCTTGCGATAGGGAGAGAAAATCCAATTGTTGTATAGGCTTTCTGGGATCCCCCTCTCACACAGGGGTTACGCACGAGGTCGCATTCGGGTGAGTTATGGAGATTATCCCTCCGTGGTTCAATTTTTTTGTAGTGTCTATATTGTATATTGGGGGTCACTTAAGGGTATACCAATGATTATGTGTGGGAGCCTCTCGACTTGATTTTGGACTTGTTATCTTGCCCATACATTTGGACTGGATTGTCGACTGTAGCTGCCCAGGGGATGACTAGGAGTTGGTGACCTTAGTAGCCATAATATTTAGGGTCTCACACAAGGTGACAGTGAAGGGAAGTCTCACTGTACCTGGAGCAGACGTTGGTCAAACTCACTCGGGCTCCTTGGAGGGTAAATCCATAATTACTGGGTGGAAGCTTGCACCAATGCATAAGTCTGTTACACAGGTTGCTATCATAACTGATCCACCTGCTCTATCCCCACCTCTTCCTATTTTGATCTCGCGACATTGGATTTCATCACCAACCAGTGGTTTCATTGTGGGAAGGTTTTGTTTGATTGTTTTCTTCTCAGATTCATAGCGTGTGTTGGTTGTGTTACTTAGTGGGCCTTAGGTCAAATTAGTGTTAATGACATCAAATCCTGAGAGTACCAATGGAGGAACCCCTTCTCTTGGGGAACCTTATACCTTTCCTTCATTTGGAAACTTTGGTCCTCTGTACGTTGCCACACTGAGTCTTCTAGGACTCACCATCGGATTACCGGTTTGGTTGTTCCCCACTCCGGTGATCTCGAATCTTCCCAGTGTTTCAACTGTACCTAATACTTTATATTTCAGTACACCACCCACACATCAACCTCATGTCGAATTTTCATCTTCTTCACCCATTAAGTCTCCTTCCCTTTCTCCTTCTTCGTCTAGTGAAATCTCTAAAGCAAGTAGCTAGGTTGATCAGAAGAAGAAGAAACATAAAGAGAAGAAGAAGAAGAACTCGAAAAGGACCAAGGCTCCAACAACATCAGATGTTGAATCCCAACAACCATCTACTGTTAATAGTACTGGGAGTGTTGATGAGGTCAACAAGATTAAAATGAATAATCTGAAACCCAAATTCCCTTGCAGTCTTTGTAAGGGTGACCACTTTATGAGGGATTGCCCTGGTATTCCCAAGGTCTTAGAAATGTGGTCCTCCACATCATCAGCCTCTGCTAGTCATGCCAATGATACCCCACCAACTAGTGACGTTAAGGTTGGTAAGAAGAAGACAACTGTCAAATTTCCTTGTATGTTATGCAAAGGCGATAATTATTCTCACCTTTTCCCTCGTATGGATGAGGCTTCTTCTCTTTTGGAAAAAGCTTCAACTTCCAAAAGGTTATCATAAGATTTCCCCCAACCCATCATTAGTTGATGGACTGGTCAATCTGATTCCATCCACGGTCAATCTGGTTGATCAGGTGGTCAATCTAGTTTCATCCTCAGTTGAACCGTTAACTAAAGTAGTTGATCCAGTTCCTTCCTCGGTTAGTCCCACTCTTCATCTCAAGACTGTTAAAGTGGTCAATCCGGTTCTGTCATCGGTCAATCCCACTCCTTCCTTGAGGAGTGCCAAAGTGGTTGATCCGGTTATGTCATCGGTCGATCCCACTCCTTCCTTGAGGAGTGCCAAAGTGGTCGATCTGATTCTGTCATCGGTCGATCCCACTCCTTCCTTGAGGAGTGCCAAAGTTGTCGATCCGGTTCCACCACCAATCGATCCCATTCATCCAAAGAGTGCCAAAGTTACTATTATATTCCCTTCCTCAGTCAGTCCCACCCTTCATCTGAATATCACCAGTGTGTTCGATTTGATCCCATCATCAGTTGATCCTACTCTCCCTCTAGAGAGTAAACCCGTAACTACCCACATTTTTCTCATTGATACAGGATCTATTGTGCTGGGGGGAATTCTTCCTTCTTTCACAAAACCCCCTCCAAGCAATGAGGCCATCCTTTTTTATTGGGGTGCGCTAACTAGACATCATCTTCCCTCTCACATTCCTTTCCAAATTACAGTACAATTTTGTGGTCGGGACGTTCCTCAAATGCTAATAGATGAAGGTGCATTCGTTAGTATTTTATCCTCTGTTTCTTGACACGCTTTGGGTTGTCCTCAACTTGCACTGGTTACACATAATCTGTTAGCTTTTAACAAAAGAACTAGTCAACCTTTAGGGACCCTTCCTTAGTTTCCTGTAACTTTGGGAGGGAAAACTGTCTTTATTGATGTCATGGTAGTCCGAGACCCCTTAGATTTCACTTTACTCCTTGGGAGGGATTATTTATATTCCATGAAAGATATTGTGTCCACTCTTTTTCATGTGATATCTTTCCCACACAATGGAAGAATGGTGACTATTGATCAACTTTCATTCATCAGTCTTGACTAGATTACCTCCCTAAATGGTTCTTATATGAAGATAGTGTCACCCCTGCCACATGTCAATTATGTGGCATTGTCTCCCATGACTTCAACTTCTGATGATTTGGATCTAGAAGTTGACATGGTAATCTCTTCGGTAGGGCTATTGGAGCCTAATATCCTTACCCCTGTTGCGGCCCTTGACATGTGTTCCTTCCAGAGTGTTTTTCTTCCATCTAGTGAAGATCTCTTGGAAGCCATGACCGAGTTTTGTCCCTTGACACGGTGTCCTTATAGAGCGTTATTCTCTTGGAAGCCATGATCAAGAAGAGTACACAAGCATAGATTCTCTTCTCTGTAGCAAGATCGTTAAAAAATGAAACAGAGGTCATGAGCATCGTTTCTCTTCTCTGTAGCAAGCTTGTTAAAAAATGAAATAGAGGTCACAAGCACAGTTTCTCTTTTCTGTAGCAAGATCGTTAAAAAATTAAACAGAAGATTTGACCATAATTTTCCTATCTGTAGCAGGCTCGTTAAAAAATGAAACAATAATCTAGGGATTGAACCCGGAGCCCTGAGCATAGTTCTTTTCCTGTGTCAAGATCATTCAAAAATGAAGCAGTCACCTCTCTTGAACCTTCTTTTCATCCACCCTTATCCTTTTTCTCCATCTAGTAGAGAAATTGGTGACAACCTCAAAGTCGGTGAATGAATTGAATCTTGGAGGACATGTCTCCAGCCTTTGATGATCATTCTGGGGTTAAATCACTAGCTTTCAAGCTAGGGGTATAACGAGCTTAGTCATTTTTCTTTCTCGTGCTCGAAAAAACATGAGAATGTAACCAAGTAAACTTTTATCACTTTCTCAGACTCGCATGGATATATGAAAAAGGAACCCCTTGGAGTCATCTTTAAGATCTTTTCAAACTCTCTAAACATGAAAATATTGTTGAGTGATATTGCTTCCTTTCCCACTCGTTAAAAGGTTTGAAAGGGCGTCTTTCGAGTGATAATTTATCTTTCTTTTGGCCTTGCAAGACTAACATTAAGAAAAAGGACAACACTGGAATCGTCTTTAAGTTGTTTTCAGACTCTCTAAATATGAAAAACAACTGAGTTTACCTTCTCTGGAATCATTAAACAATCATACATTGAAGGGCCCATACGGGATCGAACCCTTACTTCTTACAATTCATTAAACAAAGGAAGAGGGACTTACTGAAGGTGAGTAATATCAAGCATGTGTTACCCTCCTCGATCTCATTAAATTAAAAATAGGTACTCATCTATCTGGATGGGGGAAAAATTGAAAGAAGCAAGCCAAGCTGTTTTTTGAGAACACTACTAGTAGCTCTTACGATCGCCCTTGAACATGACACTTTGTCTTTGCACACATTTTAATCCACTGAACCTTTGCACTGAGCCAATCCTGTGAGTTTCTTTTACTCCTTTGGGTCACCTGAAGAAATTCAAAGCATCCACTGCATCATCAAGTTTTGGTCCATGTCATGTTTCTGCTATTGTGCCTCAGTGTTCAAGGGAAGTATCTGCCTCGAGAGTCAGCCATCACAAATATCATGTTTCAATACCTGTGTCAATCCATGTTCATTTGATCTACCAATTACATCTCTATGTTAGTTTTGTGTCATTGATGGGGGATACATCAAGGCCCTCCCTTGATGAGTCTGTTCCTGTCGACTTCAACACATTATCTAGGAGCTAGACTTAGAAACCAGTTAGTACCTTGGGACCTGCATGCCTCAATGGCAGGCCTCCTCATGTCTGGTAGTGGGTTTACATCATTGACCTCTAATTGGATGATTTCATGGATGTTCGAATTCATCTCATCCATTCAAATTCATTGGAATGTAATAGAGTACCTTGGGAATCATTGACATCAATGGTGATCTCCCTCACACTTGTTAACAATTTACATCATTGACCGGTAATCAAGTGGTTTCTTCCATGTTCGACATCAGGACATCTATTCACATGGTTAGATTCGTACTACATTGAGATCGTTAAGAAGACCCTGGGTTGAGTTTTCACTCTTATGTATACTTTTCCCAGGTTGCGAAGTAGTTATTTTGAACTATGACACATATACTATTATATAGATCCACTTTGTATTGGTCATGGCTATGTCTTGTCATGTCGTAGATCCAATGTGTATTCTTCATGGATATGATTAGTTTAGGTCATAAGAGTATATATCCACATTGTATCTTCAATGGCTATACCTTTTTTCAATATAATTATGGATCTGAAGTGTATTTTATGGCAGCCATACCTAAAAAGTCTTTATCACTCAAGCATAGGTATGCTTGCCTTGGGTTTGAAACATGTCATAATATTTGTTTGGTGGTTGTGTGCATATTTTTCTGGCCTCTCTACATCCATACCCTTGCTAAAAAATTATACAGAGTACTTCAGTCATAATGTCTTATAACTTCATAGTTTGGGGGGAAATTTGTTACCCCTCAAAATTACTCACTTCAATAGTGTCACAAGTGTCGTCATTGCGAGTGTTGTAAGTGTCACATCTTGTACACAAGTGTCACATATTGACCAAAAGTTTTGCAAGTGTCACAAACATCATACTATCATCCTTCCTATGTCGTGCCTCTAAAGACATTATAAATACACTTAAGACACCTCAAAGACTAGTTTTGAAGAAGAGATATCACTTGACATGGAGTACAAACCTTTTTCCACTGAAAGAATCACTAAAAAATGGATTTTGGATAGGAGTGCTCCCCTACCCATTTTCAGGGAGTGTTGGTGCTCCCTGAGCCTCTTTGGGGGAGTGTTTGAGTTCTCTGTGCACCCTTTTGGGGGAGCACTACCCTTTTCTGAGCAAGTTTTGGGTTTGTTGAGACAAATCAGGGAAGAATCCCTCAATTCCTGAAGGTGGTTGGATTCAAATAGATGGTCAAGGAATGATCATAGGGAAGATCCTAAACTGAAGGAGAGGAATCCTCAACTTATCCCAAATATCTCTCAAGTGGTTGGGCCTCTCCAAGGTTATATAAGGAGGCCTCCTCATGGTGAAAGGGGGATGGAGACTAGAGATTGATACCAAACTTATGATCCTGTAAGTGGTATGAACAGAAGAGATTGGAGATGTGACACTTATGATCTCATGAGTGATATGTCATCAAAGAAATTAGTGTAGATTAATTGAGAAAAGGGGTTGGACAAGGAGAACTGGAAGAAGTTGTTGCACCTTCATCAAAGGATTGTAAGTACTTTTACTTGTTCTTATTAATAATCAATGCTTGGCCTGTTTCTTTCAAACTTATGTTTGTTTCATATGAGTTTGTCTGCAATAGATGGATTTATATTTGAGCTAATCTCAGTAGATTAGGAAGTCCATTGTATCTTTTTCTGTTCTATAGGACCTATCGGGGATCTCAGGATCGAAGCTCAGTCTAGACTTTGCGAGGACAAATGTCGTTAATAAGGTACATATCTTTCTTCTTCTCCTTCATATATTGGCTTGATTAGATCTAAAAGGATGTCAGTGTCCATGTTAAACACTTTTTTTTCTTGGCCTTAGGAGTCTAGAGACCAAGAGGGAATCCACTTGTCTGCAAGGGGATTCACCTACAACACTCATCACTTCACTTTTTTATTTAAATAATTTTGTCTTTGCAAACACTATGACTACTTTGACCTTTTGGGGCTTCTAGATGACTCATGAGTGTTCTCCAACTACACATGGCCATAACTCTCTAATCTTGAGGAGTTATGTGACGTTCCACATACCACCTAAAATGACATGACATGTACTATTCATCTAGAATAGTTTTACCTGCAAATATATCAAAACTCATACCATTATCCATCAAACAAACTTGGGTCCATTACCCAAACCTTTTTTCCACCAGAATTCACTACCAGACTTTCTTCAAGGGTTGAAATCAATGACAACCAACCCAATTAATCAATAACACCATCCAAAAGATAACATAAATATTTTCTCTGGGAAGCCCTTACGGGAGAAAACCCATCTATAAGGTGAGACTTCTTTTCTCTCTTTTCTCTAGTATGGAAATAATGCAAGAACAAAGGTGAAGGAACTCTCTATTGAGTTACATGAGGCTTGTGGCCTGTTAAGTTTCTATAGAAAAGTAAACCCCTTTGTTATTCTCTCTAATTTCCCACTCCTAGTTTCTTTTCTATGCTATGGAACAAAATACAATACCATAGAATAGAACCCCTTCTCCTCCTAGTGGCCCAGTATTTAACATAGCCCGAAAACCATCTAGGGGTAGGTTTTTTACTTCCTCAACCGTCAATTGTGATAGGGTTCTGTACCTTCTATAATATTCTTGAAAATACTCATGTGGATAGCCCCATATGCATGAGTAATGGGGGATGACATGGAATCCTCTTGTACCATGGTGGTCAACATGATAGGTCAACTTGAGGGAGACACAACTTATACATACGAACTTTGATTGACGCCCAGTCTATACCAATGGAAAGGTATCAGAGTGTATAAAATTCTCAAGGGGGTTTGCACATGTTTTAGATACAAAACCCCAAAAATACATCGTTTAATGCCTCAAAATGGCTTCGAAAGGTTTCAGACCCCAATTTTCCAAACTGGGACCTGCCACTAAAATAACCCTACAAGTTGATTCCTCCAATTTATTCCACTCTGAAAGCATTGAGATAGATGAAAAATAATATAATGATCCAATATATATCAAACTTGGATTGATCAACAATGCAGGTACATACAACAAAGCCTTAGTGGCCCAATGGAAAGATAAATCCAAGAATCCCAAGAAGAAACATCCTCGCCACAACAACAAGAAAAAAGAGGTTCCCAAACCCTATCCGCTAGCTTATGCTCCTAATGGTGACAAAGGAGCAAAATCTAGAAATAATAATACTAATAAACATTGCAATTTTTGTGGGAAAGATGGTCATGTGGAGTCCAAATGTTTTAATAATTTGGAAGCTTTGGAAGAAATAATGAAGAAGCACATCATCAATATTGATTCTTCTTCTTCTAACTCTTCTTCTCATGGACATGCACTTTTTGCTTCTGGTTTCTCCTTCGATGCAACTTCTGCTTCTTATTCTAATGAGTGGCTTATTGATTTTGGAACATCTTATCATATGGTTGAGGATAAATCCATATTTTCTTCTCTTAATGAATGTAACACCAAGAAAATATGTGTTGGTGATGATATATCTCTTAGTGTTGTAGGATCTGAAACAATTCAAGTAGATAATGGTCATTTCAATGATGTATTATGTGTTCCAAGTCTTTTCTACAACCTCCTATTACTTTATCAGATCACTCATTCAGGTGAAGGTAAAACCATATAATTTTCACCTCACCAAGCTGTAATTAAAGATTTAAAATATCCTAAGCATGTGCTCGCAATTGGAATTGTTGATGATATTACCAGGTTATACAAGTTTGACAACTTTGGGTCATCATACTTTCCATCAATTTTTGTTGCTCATAACGATGACTTGAGAAAACTTTGGCATGAGTGATTTGGTCATATAAACTATCGTTCATTGCGACAACTATGTAATCAATAGATGGTGAATGGTATTCCTCTTTTTTCTTGTAGATATGGTGTTTTTTCCAGTTGTGTTCTCAACAAACATCATCGTGATAGTTTTGAAAAATGTGTCTTTTGGCACACCTTGACGCCCTTGCAGCTTGTTCATAGTGACTTGTGTGGTCCACTTTGTTATCCTTCCTTTTATAGGTGCAAGTATTTCTTAACTTTCATTGATGACTTTTCCAAATGCACTTGGGTTTACTTCTTAAAACTTAAGAGAAAAGTGTTTGACAAGTTTTTGGCCTACAAGACCCTTGAAGAAAAACAATTTGGACATGAATTTCAAAGGTTAAGAACAAATAATGGAGGTGAATATGTGAACAACAATTTTACAATTTACTTCACTACACATGGCATCCAAATGCAACACATTATTCCATATACACCACGACAAAATGGTTTTGCTAAGAGAAAGTATCACACATCAAAACAAATGGCTAATTGTGTGATCCAATATAAGGGATTAAGTCTTAATTATTGGGAAGAAGCCATTAACTGTGAAAATTACATAGTAAATCACACTCCCACAAAGGCTCTAAAAAATATAGCACCAGAAGAAGCATGGAATAAAATTAAGCCAGATGTAAGCCACTTCTGTGTATTTGAAAGTGTAGGATGGGCTCACATTCCTAATGAGAAAAGGAAATCTTTACAACCTAAAAGTGAGAAGTGTATTTTGTTTTGTTATTCTGAAAATGTCAAAGGTTACAGAATTGGTAAACCTCATTATAATGAAATTACTATTATAATAGATGTTAAATTTGATGAAAATATCTTGGCCTGCAAGACTAATTCAGTGTTTGTGCCTTCTTCGGCCTACGATCCATCTTCAATGTCCGTGCCATATTTTGTTCCTGTTATGGTTTCTTCTTCTTCAGATGATGACAGTGAGGATGAAAATCCAACTCAGCCCGCTCACCTTCCTCCAAATGAGTCCATTCAACATGAACCTGCACTAGCACCACAACTTCCCCGATGGGTCCATTCAACTTGAGAAGTTGTTGGTGCTCTTGTTAGTGGTCCTTTAAATAAACATTGAACACATTCACATTTCCAGTGAGCCTCTTCTCTTTTGGCTCAATTTTCATAAACTCGTGATCTAAAGACATTTGCAAAAGCTTCAGGTCATCCATATTTGGATACAACAATGAATGAAGAGTATCATTCGTTGATGAAAAACGATACTTGGGATATTGTACCTCTTATGAAAGGAAGAAAACTTGTCATATGAAAATGGGTGCACAGAACTAAGTATGCATCATATGGAAGTGTTGAAAGACACAAGGCTTGATTAGTTTCCAAAGGATTCTCCCAAGTTGAAGCCATTGACTATAATGAAACCTTTGTTGCTATAGCCAAAATGAATTCCATTCACCTTATTCTTTGCCTTCCTGCCTCACATAAATGGGACGTCCATTAGATGGATGTTAAATCCTCCTTCTTGCATGAGGATTTTCAAGAATAAATCTACATGGAAAAACCTCCTAGCTATGTCCAGAATGACTCCATCCTTGTTTGTGCCTTAATAAATATATTTATGGTATTAAGCAATCTACTTGAGCTTGGTATGCCAAAATGGAGAACACTCTTCTTGGCACCATATTTTTTAGATTCCATTCTGACTCCAATGTCTATACCGAGAAAGTAGGAAGCCATATCATAATCCTTGTTCTTTATGTTGATGACCTTATCCTCACTAGTAGTGACCCAAACCTTTTAAAGCATGTGAAAACCATTCTTAAGAAGAAAATTGAAATGACCAATTTGGGATATTTGCACTATTTCCTTGGCCCGAGTCCAAGTTTTGGAAACCAAGGAAGGAATTTTTCTTTCCTAGTACAAGTACGCTTGTGACCTTCTTTGTCACTTTCACATGGAAGATTCTAAACCAACCCCTTATCCCTTACATTTTGGAGTCAAACGTGTTGCCACCTGTACTTCTCTCGAAGTTGATGCCACTTTGTACCATCAGTTAGTTGGTGGCCTCTTATATTTGAATCATACTTGTCTTAATATTTCCTTTTCTATTGGTATTGTTTCCTGGTATATGCAAACACCCCATGAAATTCATTGGAAAGAAACTAAAAGGATACTTTGGTATGTCTGGGGTATAGTTCAATTCGGGATACATTACATATCAGAGGGAACTCCTTTATTGGTTGGTTTCACTAATTCAGATTGGGTCGACGAACTTCATGATTGCAAGTCTATTGTAGGTTATGTTTTCATCCTTGGTTCAAGACCTGTCACATGGGGATTTAAGAAATAACATGCTATTTCTCTTTCTTCAACAGAAGCAGAGTACTGAGTAGTGATTAATGTAAGTCAAGAAGCCTTATTTCCTTGATAGATCGTTTCAAAGTTTGGATTCCAACAACAACATCCGACCACCCTTTGGTGCGATAATCAGAGTGTCATCAATCTCACCAAATATCTAGTTCAAAATCAACGCAACAAACACATCGAGATACACATGCACTTCATCAGAAATATCATTCATGATTGATTTATTGAACTTCTCTTTTTCCCTACTTAAGATCAAGTTGCATACATTTTCATAAAGTCTCTTACAGAAGCAAATTTTTCCAAACTTTGATCTATGTTAGGAGTTCAAGAAGTTTTCATTAAGGGGGGTTAGGCTCTAATGCCTCCTTCCTTATCCTGCTATGTCACCTTTGTAAATCCTTCAATCCTATCCCAAGTTGTTCTTAAGGGGGGGTGTTACGATATTTAGACACTTAGGAGTTAGTTAAGATCAATTTGGACTAATGCGTCATTAGTTAAAAATTTGTTTCTTTAGTATGGATTTATATGCATTTGTAGTTAGGTAATCCGATGGTCATGATATGTTCCTGACATAGAGTGATCTAATGGATCATATTCTCCTTGATAGCAATGACTACATTGATCTGTGACTTAACACATGATTTGGAATACCTATGTTGTTGAACAATTTTGTGGTGATCATTGGGATCATACCCTAGGAGGTGTTGGTCCCCGGTTTTGACCATGCTCTTTGCCTATATTATATACCACAGACCTCCATCTATATGCCAATACCACCCTTTTGGCCTCATTTTGACATAATTAACATCTCCCTACCATTCAAAGGGGTCATCTAAGGTATCTTTTCACTTCAAGCTATTTTTATGCACGTTAATGCTTTAAATTGGTATTGGAACTAATATCGTTTGGGTTAGGTACCACTTCTATTTTTGGAACAGGATGTCTATACCAGGTACCAACTCGCACCCGTGGAGGTGCCAATGGAGCCGCCCGAGATCTGTGCGTTATGGTTCGAATGAGAGATAGAAATATTCGCAGGACAGCTGGAGTCATTGCCACAGAGTGCTCGAAGACATCATGAAGCCTGGATCGATTATTCCTCATCGTTCACACTTCATGACACTACGTGTCACGAAGTTGTGAAGTACGTTTCAATTTGATTTCAAGAACTATTCTCGGATCAGGGATCCGTTTGTTTTACATACCTTTATTTTCGACTGTTATAGACAGAAGGATGGATATAAACTCGGGATCACTTCTGAGAACGGGTTAGATTATGTTGGACTATGTTATGCTATGAACCTATGTTTTCAAATAAAAACTACTCTTGCGATATCGTACCCGACTGCCTCATGATTTGAGTATTTCCTTCCTGAGTTAATGAAGCACGAGGTTTACAAAATGATCTTATAGAATGTTATAGTCAGCTTTGGTTACCACTTACAGCGTTTGTGCCGTTTGGTTGGGCCCGCCAAACCGGTGCAAGTCGCTACCTTATTTTGCAATAGATTTAGTTTTATACTGTCATAGACTTAGTTCATTTTCATCCTTTAGAACTTGCATACGAGGTAGCTTAATGATCATAGATTTAATTGTCTTAGCATATTAGCATTTGTTTATCTGAATGATATATCGGCAGCTCATGGCGTGACATTGATTTGGATGTTTCATAATCATGTTTATTTATTCCTCAACTGAACCATTCCAGCATACTGTGATCTTTGACGTTGCTGAATATTAAACGCAGGACTGATGCTTGTAGGGTTTAGAATGTGCATGTGGTTGTTTGGTTTTCATTTCCAATTTGAATATAACTCAGAATTAGCATGCATTTTTCTTTGTTAGACAGTAGTTATCTTGCCTTCTTAGAATAGTTAGGATACAGTTAGAACAAAAGGAGCTCCTAGTACCAGTAGTTAGGAAAGTACTTTGTTTTCCTGTAGATAGATTTAGATTCATTTTGATGACCAGATTGAATGCATTTTCGAAAATACTCTTCGTGTCATGGCTGGAGTAGAAGTGATGATGGTAGATGGTCGAACCTAGAGGTAAAATAATCTTGTGGAACCACACTTTTGAATAGAAACAGCAGTACTAGCATTTGAGCACAAGACTGTTTTTCTGTTGATGACTTAAATAGGAAATGCTCAGTTTCGAGTTAGTCATTAGAATTCAAGTGCTCAGAATAGGTGTGTGTTTTCTTCTTAGGATAGCATTCAAATAGAGACTAGACGCTTGCCTGCACATATTGTGTATCAGCTCGAAGTTTACCAACCCTGGTTTGACAATTTAGTGTTTCAGGTCATCCAAAGCTTCAATTTAGTAGCCTGACATTTTTGGCGCCGTTGCCGGGGAGATGTTTAAAAGGTAAGAAGATAGTGTTTTGATTAGTTTTGGAATGCACTTAGCTTGGTTTGGTGTGTTAGCAGGTTGACAGTAAGAGCGGCTGTGGAAACAAAAGGGGTGAAAACTGACATATCAGTTATCACAGGTACTTTGAAACTCAATCTTAGTTCTTTCATTTTTTTAATATGATTTCATGAGAAATAGAGATCCTAGAGGTAGATTTAGGAAAAATACAAAACCACAAAAAGAAGAAGAAACCTCCACCCAAAGAGCGATAGAAACTGAGACTAAAATTCTGGCTGAGGAAACTGTAGAACAAA